>VVHJ01060993.1:0-10277 GCA_015107715.1 Tylochromis polylepis | reverse complement strand
CCAGGCGTTGTAGGGAGGTCATACAGGCACGTGGAGGCCACACACACTACTGAGCCTCATTTTGACTTGTTTTAAGGACATTACATCAAAGTTGGATCAGCCTGTAGTGTGTTTTTCCACTTTCATTTTGAGTGTGACTCTAAATCCAGACCTCCATGGGTTGCTACATTTGATTTCCATTGATCATTTTTGGGTGATTTTGTTGTCAGCACATTCAACTATGTAAAGAACAAAGTATTTAATAAGAATATTTCATTCATTCAGATCTGGGATGTCTTATTTTTGTGTTCCCTTTATATTTTGGAGCAGTGTAGTTTCCCATCCTCAGCCCCAATATTCTCCCTTATTATTCTGTTTCTACCTTTTGTTTTATAATTATGCATAACCTATTTATCTGCTTCTTTCTTTTATCTCTGTTTATTTATTTACTATTATTATTCTTGGTATTATGATTTATTTTCCTTCTTCCTCCTCGTTCTTTTTCTTCTTATTATTAAAAATAGAGTTGGTGCTGCTATTATTATTATTATTATTATTGATGTTGTTGTTGCTGACATTTATTTGTCTGTCTGTCCAGCTGTCTATCTATATTGTCTCAAATATATAATCCTGTGGACTCATTAGAACCTCACTCATCCACATATTGCACATTCATACAGGTGCACAACACACCCTTGCATGTGCAACAGAAACACACACAAACATCCCAGTTCCCAGTTTATTATGCATATATATATGTTTTGTTTCGTTCTTATTTATTTATTTATTTTTATTTTTTGGTTTCTGTCAGTGCCTTTTTTCCATGTGTCATTCTGTTGCATGTTTGATGTCATGTTTCAGAACAATTTTTTTTTAATAACGAAAAGGATATTAAATATTAAAATCAACAAGACATGGGACTTATAAAAACCTTACAATTCCTTTTGCATTTTTCTTTTTTTCAGCTTCACTGTTGTCTCCTTCGAAGTCCCAAAGCAAGATTTCCAGTTATTTCTCAAGCAGCCAAAGAAGATAGAATGCAAGTGAATACTAAATTAATATTCCAGAGTTCCTTATTGAATTCAGTAGTATTATAATTTAAACTAGACTTGAGTTAAATTTCACTTTCTGTTGTCTTCACTTACTATCCCAGGAACAGAAAACAAATCAGAGTAGATCTTTTAAACTTGTTTAACTTGTTTTTGATGTTTTGAATGTACCTGTAAATAAAATTTGCTTTCTTTCCGTGTTGTGAAATGTGAATCTGATATGGATAAATAAAATCTTTTTCTTTTTTTAAGCTAATCGAATTCATGAAATATTCTCATGACCTGGGCTTCATTTGTATTTCCAGCAATGCTGGAAGCAATACAGTGTAGCTTATTGATTTGTAAATGAGTCATACACCAATAGAAATAATTAGCATTAGCAGCAGTCTTAGCATTACTTTAGAATGACTTTTACAGAAAGCAGAAACAATTGCCCCCAACACACAAAACGCACATCTTCCTCCACTGTTTAACAATTTCACAGGAATAAATTGGATCAGATCAAAACATACCATTTGTGCTGCCTATCTGCACCCTACATGGAAATTTTCACCTTTTTGCATTCCTTCCTGGCTGAAGAATTAAAACATTTGTCTTTATGGTTAAGTAAATATTTCCTACGTTACCAAAAAATATTTATTATTAGCTGAAAATGTCAAGTAGTGGAAGAATTTTTCAAATCATTCTATTAGGAAAAGAACCAGGAAAAACACTATTAAAACTCACTACACTTAAAACTGTATGAGTGGAAAATTGTACTTAAAAAAAAGATTATTCTGCAGAACAATATTCCCTGTCAGCATTAAATGGACCAATATTACTGCTGCATATCTTTGACACATTGACTGAAGTTGAAATCATTTAAAATATTTTATATTTAATGTCTAGAGTCGTATTCGATAACTTGTGTGTTTGTAGCGGTTGTGTTGTGTCTCTCTTTCCAAGTATATTAATTTAAAAAAAATCAGCTTAATTGCAAGACTTGTGCAGTGTGCGACATTAAGTGTCAGTATCTACAGGTTGGATTAAACAGCTGTTTAAATGTATTACTTTCAGTAATTTGTCATAGAAGCTTATCTGTGAGAAATCACACACGTGGCCTGTACTTGGTCAGTCTAACTCATTGTTAACAGGAGACAAAGTTTTATGGAGTTATATATATGTCAAAAGTTGTACATGATTAAAATATATATATATTTTATTAAATTTTATTTATACAGCACCAAATCACAACAACAGTCGCCTCAAGGTGCTTTATATTGTAACGTAGGCCCTACAATAATGTACATGATCACGAGCAAATTGTTAGGCCTAGTCTAGAACAACGCAACATAAAGGTTTGAAAGGGTGTGTTTAGGGTTCCCCAAAACCAGTGGCAAATTCAGAACTCAAAGGGATGTTTATTGCTACTCAAATAACACCAAAAATTTTACACAAACTCCAGTGTCAACCAAGGTCAAAATAACAAACAAAACTATTCCAAAAAAGTGCTACCTAAACCCAACATGAAACCGAAATACTGCTACCCCTAACTCCCTAGTTTAATAAACAAGAGAAGACTGTACAGAAATGAGTTATGAGCTTCAGTGGACAAAGCTGTTTACAAAACACTATGTACAAAACCTAGTTGCTTTCAGAAGAAAAACACAGGGTTAACACTTAGGGTTTGGAGGCCGGGGACAGGTCTGCTTACTGCCAGAGAAACAACCGCTGGAGATAGGGTTTCAAAGTGGACAGTTTACAGTGAGGACAATCAGTAGCTGCTATGTCAAGGCCAGTCCAAAACATCTCATCTCCTAGACACGTAGGAGGGACTGCAGAGTCTCTTAAGGCCCTCTTCAATTAGTACCTACTTGGATTGACATGCCGCGGTTTTAAGAGTTTTCCATTAGGTGATAGCATCAGGTACTAAAATATGACGTCATCAGACTGCATGCCACTGAATGGCTAGTCAGTGGCGTCACTCGAGTCATGAGAGCGTCTTGTTCATAAAAATCAAAACTGCCATTTTTGAAACCTGGCAACGGAGGAAATGGCTACAAAAAAAAAACAACGCTTTGGTCCCCAGGTCTTACGAAAAGCCACAGATCGAGCAGCAGATATATTCTTGCTTCCACGTCCAGTCGATCCAAGCAGGTACTAATGGAAAACGGGCTTTAAATCCTGAAAGGATCTTAAACCATCTTGATGCATGCTCAATCATCCAGGTAAGTAGATCCCAAAAAGTTGATTCTGCTATGTCCAGATGAACAGAATCAACTTTTGGGGATCTTAAACCATACATAAAAACAGTCCACAGACATACTGACACACTTATTTATGACAAAATCCAACCAAAATAACACCCCCGTCGGCAAGAACAAACATCATCCCTAAAGATGTTTGATTAATGTCTTTCACCAGGAGTGACCATCTCATGAGCCTCTGGTTGGAATTTTGCGCTATAGCAAAAAACACAACAACAGGTAAAAAACTAGAACCAACAACCACTTCAGAAATGCTGTAGTACAAGTAGTAGGGAAAGGGCTCTGCTCTGTGGACCTCAGGGGGGAGAAGTGTTGTGGAAATGACACACTCTTCACTAGTCGGGATAGTTACAAAGCTTTCTTCTTGTTGAAGGAGCGATACATTTTTTTATTAAACATTTGAACGTAATACAACACAAATTCTCGCAGAGGATACAAAGTCAGTGAGATCAACACAGCGGGCAGCGCAACACAAATTTTGGGTCCTTCGCTCTAGCTAGCAGGTCTAATGTGAAAGGCCCTGAAGGTGCACCCGACTGTGACCAACCTCTCTGCCTAGGTAAGTGGCGAGATGAGAGATGCTCCTTTGAACCATTCAAACGTGTCCTGGTCCTTCAGTGTGTTTGAATATGCTACAGTGTTGTCTAGGTATACTTCACAATTTTTGAGATCAGATAAAACAGTGTGCATGAGGCTTTGGATTGTGGCAGTGACATTTTGAAGACATAACTACTGTACTCTGTAACTCTGATGCAGCCTTCAGTAAATCCAGATTAGAGACAAATTTCACAGAACTGACTCTGTCCACCCGGTCTTCCATTCAGGGTAAGAATCTGGTTTTGTAATGCTGTTCACTCTTCAAAAGTGTGTACAAAAACGTGGCATTTTGTCAACCTTTAGCACAATAAGACACAAAGAAATCAGAGGATGGTCAGCTACATATACGTGTCGGCAAACAAAGAAGGGTTATTTTCAATCAGAAAGAACACATCTTTTTGGGCAGGCTCATCCACGTGATTCAGGTGTGATTTTAAATCTTTTAATATCTGAGTGTTTGAGTTAAGAACAGGGCTCAGTACAACCAAAATGTGAGCCATCACTTTCTGGATTGTACTGAGACGGGAATGCTGCCGGAGTTATGGACACTGCTCATGGCACAGCGAGGAACGAAGAGGAATTTGCACCTGCATCGCGAGTGAAATAAGATTAGCGTGACAACAGTTTCTCCTATTGTCTGGGGTACCTACAACATAATAAGTGTCACTCATTTTCTCTTGGACAGTGTAGGGCCTGCAAAATTTTGCCTGGAAAGAAAATCCAGGAACAGGTAGAGTCAAAACTTGAAAATGTCTCGCTCACTGTCTCAATTAGACTTTTTGTCTAACTTCTTTTTCATGTTTCCCTGAGATGTGGATGAAGCACTGCATGCAATTTTTCATGTTTTATGCAGACGGTCTCTAAAAGAACACACATAACACACAAACTTTGTTTTAGTGTGTTTTAGACTGCACGAATGACAACACAAACAGGAAAAACAGAGGGCAGACTGTCAGCAGCAGCATCAGACACTAAAATTCAGGGATAGAGTCCTCAGTCACCTTGGACCAGGAATACCTTTTCACCTGCATGATCATTCCTGAGTATCATAGTACGAAGCCTTTTGAAAGGAGGCCAGTAACTCATATCCACTCCATCATTTCCTGGGTCATCACTGTGTGGAGTAAGAGTAGACTGAACAAAACCAACACTTCTCAGTTTTTTTCCAGTTTTCTTCTTTGTGCTGAAGTGACTGATAACTGGCAATGAGATGTCCTTTGGTTCTTCGAAGACTGCAAAGGTCTTCATTAATCCCATGCAAGCGTACACCCATTTGGAACAACCCCGATATACCGCAGAACAATAATATGATTAACTTCCCAGACTGGAGTTGTAAAGGAATTAAATACTTGGAACATATATTAGAAGGAACAGACTTTATTCTGCTTGAGAGACCAGTTGTACAGTATGGGGATAGGGAGGAAAGGATTGCAGGGGGACAAAGTAAGAATAAAAATCTAAGAATAGATTTTTAGAATATCAACAAATTAAATGTATAGTAAAAAAAGAAATTTAAACCTAATCAAGTTGAATTACAAACACCATCAAGTGTGGTACAATTCCTTAATCTCAAAATCCCCAAATTACTTTCTAAAATATACAGAACACTCTCCAAAATAGATGAATCAATATCCCTTCCTATTGCAAAATGGGAAGCTGATCTATTAGAAATGCCAGTCTACAATTGATACAATACAAAATACTACATAGAGTGCACTAGACAGGTCAACGGATGTTCAAGATGGGTTTCTAACAACTGCTCACATTGTCAAGGCAATACACCTGACGCGCTCTGGTTCTGTCCACCAGTTCAGAGGTTTTGTTGCTGGATATGTGAAGACTTATCAAAGTGTCTGAAATGTAACATTCCAGCCTCCCCTTCAGTTTGATTGTTGGGCAATTTGGATGACGTCACTACAGAGATGACTACAACCCACATGGCTCTCACCGCCCTATGCACTGCCAAGAAGACTGTCCTCATGAACTGGAAAAATAAAAATAATCTTTTGCTAACCAACATAGAGACCATCTGATAGATCACATTAGTCTTGATACAGCCTCTGCCACCACATTAGATCAATCCCTCTGGGCTCCTTTGATCGACTCCATCACCTGGTGGGGGTGGGGGGGGTCGTGGTTTTGTCCTGCCTTCGTTATTGTGGTTGATGTGGAGGTGGGTACAGGCTTGGGGTGTCTGGGGATTCCCTAGGGACAGGTTTCTTGGGGGGCTCAACCCAGGGGCTGCGGTCATGACCTGGATGGGGCTCTGGTGGCTCTTGGGTAGTGTTTTTCTGGCAGCAGGGGTGGCAAATTTGCTTTGCTTTTTCAAGGCCCAGAGGAGTCAGAAAATACGAAATGGGATAGCTAATCTGAAAATTAATCTGTTAGCTAATCCAAGAGCTAATAACAGAGTTAGTCCCAAAGCCAATCCATTTATTTATTTCTGTCTTTTAAATTGTATTTTTTTTTAAAGATTTTGAAAATCTATTTTTTAATTTGGAATTCGAAAATCATTTTTGAAAAGACGTTTTTACTGAGAGTTTAATTCTTTGTTTGTGAAATGTATTTCCAATTTGAAGTATTTAATCAATTTTGAAATACTGATTCATAAATAGTTTTTATTTTAAATTTAATTATTAAATAATAAAATAATTTAGTAATGTCTAAAAAATGCAAAAAAATTTAAATGAATGTATTAACGCATATTTTATTGCACAATTCATTACTGAAGCTTAAAAGTGTTTATTTTGACTCGCATCACTCTTCCGGTCCTCTATACCGGCAGCTGACAAAATACAAAGGCAATCATGTGACCCTCATGAGATTGCCATTTAGTTCTCGCGATATCTCGTTTTACCACAATATTTCCATCATGGCAGGCAGTAAGTTGGTATTAGAGGCTAGAGTAAGTATAAATGGCTTTATTTTAGGGCTTAGCGTAGTTGTAATCCCTTTGATCAGAACCTGGTTTGGACGTCACGACTGGGTCTTTGATTACCTGACCGAGACTCCCGGGAAAATTGCGATTTCTTCTCATATTGCCCTTATTAACGGCCTCTTACTTCTCATATACAAGGGACCTCTGTACAAGGTAGGTACTGTCATAAGGTTACCAACTTCCTGCTTTTACGCTGAATCTAATGCTGAAGTCGGCTTTTTTTGTTTGTTTGTTTGTTTGTTTGCTTTTTTTGCCATGCTGCAGTTAATATAGCAGTCTAGTTTTACGCCATTTAATATTAAATGCTAAATCTTGCTGCTAATGTTATCAAACTGAGTCGCCTAGCTAGCTAACAGTAAGTTAACAGCTAAAACTGAGTTAATCTCATTAGCAAAAGAAGAGAGAGGCAGTTGTTATTGATGTGCTAAACATAGAAGTCTAAGCACGCTTAGGAACTTGCTGATTTTAGAGAGGTGAAATGCTTAAACTCGATAACTGGTACTAACAGTTACTTTATGTGCTGTGAAAAGACAGTAATACAGAAATCCATTCAGAAATCTGCTCATTTGCTCCTGTATTGGTTTGTATCTAATATAATTTACCTATATGGCATTGCTTGAGTTGACGAATGGAGAAAGATGGGGTAATGAATGAACAAAATGAGAGAAAGGAGGACAGTTACTGGATTAGGAAGTGCAAAGGATTAGCAAGGAGGATGTGAGGGCAGCTATAAATAGAATGAAAGTGGAAAGGCACTTGGTCCAAATGACATACCTGTGGAGTTATGGGACTGTCTTGGTCTCTCTGAGAGCAGGGCAGTGGACTTCACATTGTTTAACGCAATCTTAGAGAGTGAGAGGATGCCTGAGAAATAGAGGAGGAGGGTACTGGTACTGCTTTTCAAGAACAAGGGTGATATGCAGCACAGTAGTAACTAGATAAAACTGGCGAGCCATGCCAAAAAGCTATGGGAAAGAGTTTTTGAAATAAGACTGAGAAGACCCCTACAGATTCTGTTTGCACTGGTGAAGTATAGAAAAGGTACTGTCTTTCTGGATCTAGACAGAGCATATGCTAGGATGCTAGGAGACACACTGTGGTACTGTATGAGGAAGTCAGGAGTGACACAGAACTATGTGAGGTGTGCAGTTGGAATGTCAGATGAGTTCGAGGTGATAAATGGTCTGGTACTTGTATAGTGCTTTTATACTCTAGCTGTGCACTCAAAGCACTTTTTTACTACAAGGCTCATTCATCCAATAATACACACATTTATTCAAGCGGTTTTCCTATAAATGAGTGCCTTGTCTATCATTCACACACACTCAAACTCTGCATTGTGGATATATAGAGGGCAACTTGCCCAAGGATACTTTGACATGCAGACTGGAGGAGCTGGGAAAGAAACTATCGATCCGTAGATGACCCTATCTATCTTCGGAGCCACAGGTGGGGTCGGGATTTGCCTTGAGCCCCATCTTGTTCGCAGGTTGAAGATGAAGTCAGGCAGGAGTCTCCTTGGCCTTTGATATTTTCAGATGACATTGTGATCTGTAGTGAGAGTACGGAGCAGGTGGGACAGTCTGGAGCCTGGGTAGGAGAAGAATCAAAGTCAGTAAAAGCGAGACAGAATACATGTTTGTGAATGAGCAGCAGACGGGTGTAATAGTGAGGAAGTGAAGTGACGAGTTTTAAATACCTGCGATCAAACATCCAAAGGAACGGTCAGTGAAAAAGAGTGGACGAAGAAAAATATCGGGGAGATTTGTCACAGAAGGATAACAGCAAGCACTTGAGTATCTAAAAAAAATAACCAGATTTGGAGCACAAATTCAGCACCACAGTCAGCAGTCTGACCTGGGTTAACGGCATGTCCTTGTTCCAGGTTGCTGTGAGAGCCTGCTTTTTGGGAGTGACTTTTGGCTGTGGTTTAATTATAAGCTGCTCTGAAACTACTTGGACACATTTTGGCTGGTATGTACCTTTGTCACTAGTTATACTGTGTAAAACTCTCTCTCTCTCTCTCTCATTCATATTCATATATATATATATATATATATATATATATATATATTATGGCATACTTTGACATCAGGATGTATTTTTTTTGTAATATAGGCTGGCTGCAGTTGAACGTGAAGTAATCATGTCTCTCTGCAGGTACATGTGTTCCCTGTCGTTCTTCCATTACTCAGAGTATCTGGTAACGGCTGTCATCAACCCTCGCAGCCTGTCATTGGACTCATTCCTGCTCAACCACAGTGTGGAGTACACTCTGGCTGCTGTCTCATCATGGGTGGAGTTCATTGTGGAGAAGCTGACCGTTCCAGGTTGGTGTGTCATCTGTGTAATAACCTGCACTCAGTCCACTCAAAACTGTTGAGAAACGAGGTTGCCTGTCAGTGTTCCAGTATATTAGCTTATGCTGACATAACAATGATCTCAGATTACATACAGACTGGAAGCAGAGCATGTGGATAGGCTAATGGATTAATGGCTGACTCATATCCTATGTGTAGAGTTTCTGGCCATGTCCTAGGACCTAGTATACTGCTGGCTGCTGCCAGAGGTGCATCACTTTCCTTGCTGTCACATGGGTATAACAATCAACTATTCTAAAGAGTGGTTGGAGATATACATTTCAAAATGGGAAGTGTGTACTGTAAACATGTCTGTCAACCAGGTTCAGCCTTGTATGTGCTCAGTAACTTGTTAAGTTTGAGTAACATTATAGTTTAGCTGGAAACCTGTGCAAAATGCTGGGAAAGACCATGGCTTCTTCATCAGCTAAATGGCTATTCATGTAACCACCAACATCAAAGAAATTTAATTATCTTTTTTTTTTAATGTCGTATTTTTCGGACTATAAGGCACACTTAAAATCCTTTAATTTTCTCAAACATCGACAGTCTGCCTTATGTATGAACTCCTCCCTTAGTTATGCTGCAATAGACGTAGGCTGCCAGGGGATTCCCATGATGCATTGAGTTTTTCTTTTCCAGTCACCTTTCTCACTCACTATGTGTTCATAGACCTCTCTGCATTGAGGTTATATCTGTTATTAATCTCTGTCTCTCTTCCACAGCATGTCTTTATCCTGTTTTCCTTCTCTTACCCCAACCGGTCGCAGCAGATGGCCGCCCCTCCCTGAGCCTGGTTCTGCCGGAGGTTTCTTCCTGTTAAAAGGGAGTTTTTCCTTCCCACTGTCGCCAAAGTGCTTGCTCATAGGGGGTCATATGATTGTTGGGTTTTCTCTGTATCTATTATTGTACGATCTACTGTACAAATATTAAGCGCCTCGAGGCGACTATTGTTGTGATTTGGCGCTATATAAATAAAATTGAATTGAATTGAATTGAATTGAATTATGACCATACACCTTTAAAACATTTGTATATAAACAAAAAAACTTGTAAACATTGTTGAACATTCAAGAAATATTTCAGATATGCTCCGCTTTACCCAAAG
>VVHJ01060991.1:0-20902 GCA_015107715.1 Tylochromis polylepis | reverse complement strand
GCTAGCGTGTCTTGATGGTAGATCTGTAGAAGGTCACCAGCAGCTGGGTGTTTAGTTGCTCCTTCCTGAGCACCCTTAGGAAGTGTAGCTGCTGCTGGGCCTTCTTGACTAGCGCCGTGGTGTTGACTGACCAGGAGAGGTCTGCAGAGATGTGGACACCAAGGAATTTGAAGGACTCCACTCGCTCTACGCATTCACCATTTTCATTCCGCCTGAAGTCCAGGATGAGTTCCTTGGTCTTGGTGATGTTAAGTGCCAGGTTGTTTAATGCACACCATTCTCCCAGTTTCAGGACCTCCTCTCTGTAGGCCACCTCATTCCCCCTGTGATCAGCCCCACCACCATTGTGTCATCAGCAAATTTGACAATGATGTTCTGTGGGTGGGCGGGACTGCAGTCAGATGTGTAGAGGGAGTAGAGAAGTGGGCTTAGTACACAGCCCTGAGGAGAGCCAGTGCTGAGAGTGCAGGGAGAAGAGAGGTGAGGGCCCAGTTTCACCCGCTGGGGTCGGTTGACCAAAAAGTCCTTTATCTAGGAACAGGTGGGTGGCAGGAGCCCCAGGTTGGCTAGCTTGGTGATCAAAATGTCCGTTATTATTGTGTTAAAGGTGGAGCTGAAGTCAATGAAGAGCATTCTGACATAGCTCTCCTGTTGCTCCAGGTGACTCAGTGCTGTGTGGAGAGCAATGGCTATGGCGTCTTCGGTGGACCCGTTAGTCAGTATGCAAATTGGCGTGGGTCCAGAGCGGGGGGGAGGCAGGCTCTGATGTGCCCCAGAACCAGTTTCTCAAAGCACTTGGTGATGACAGGGGTTAGTGCAATTGGACGGAAGTCATTGAGACTGGTTATGGGCGACTTTTGGGGGATGGGGATGATTATGGCAGATTTCAGGCGGATGGGATGACGGCTTGTTCCAGAGACAGGTTGAAGATGTCAGTGAAGACCTGTGCTAGCTGCTTGGCACATGCCTTGAGCACCTTCCCAGGTACTCCATCGGGACCTGCAGCCTTCCTGGGGTTCACTGCGCAGAGCACACAGTGGGAAGACATTATTTCACAAGGGGGAACTGATACCTAGGTCCTGATGGCCAAGTGTTACATAAGGAAAATAACTGCCTGAGATGCCCGTGACTCCCACAGCACTGACATTTGCTCACTGTGGACTACATTTTGTTTTAGCTACATGTGTTAGGTAAATATAGGCTGATTCTACTTCCCTCACTTTTGTACTGCCACCTTTTCAGGGGATGCTTTTGACAACATTTCTAAAAGTCACTGTGAATTAGTTTTGCATGCTAAGCTTCGTGACTGTTTTCTTAGAACTTTTATAGTTTAAGAAGTTAATGTGGCATTACTGTGGTTCTTATGAACCGAACTTACTGAACATATGCTATGATCCATTTTCTGTCACTCAGCCTAATAAACTAAATAGTGCAGTGTTATTTGCTGGAGTGTCCCTTTCACAGTGCAAACCTTTTGAAGCAGAGTATAAATATATTAAAATCTATAAAATACACTTCTCTCTGATAGGACCAGTAATTAATTGATTCATGTTTAAATTTCAGTTTTACGTTTAGCACAAGAACATTAGTAATGTGATTAAATAATCTATTTATGCTTTCATTTTTAGAAACACACGTCAGCAATAACCATAGTGCTCTCTATATAATATATCCATCTTTTATGTGTGGATATATATTAAAGTATAATAAGAAAGTGTGTTGATAAAAATACAATTATAAATCTTTGATTTATAGCTGGTCTTTACTATAGCTATAGTAAAGCTGGTCATTTTAGAATTATAATTTATAGTTTAGAATTTACAAGCAATCAGCATTTAAGTTTTTCTAACAGATATCAAAAGCACACAGCAGTTAAAGCTTACTAATTACATTTCTCTTACTGTGAGTTTAGCAGTTCTGTGTTACAAAAAATGCTGAAGCACAAACTCATTGGCCAGCACTAGAGATGGGAGTTATTGAGAATTTAGTTATTCCAGTTCCATTATCGCTATCACTTATCAATTCAGTTCCTTATTGAGTCTCATTAGGTTCTCATTGGTTCCGCTTTGAAAGTCACCACCATGCCTAAGCAGCATAAAGACATTACATTCATGCAAATTAATTGCATGCTGTGTGGTCAAATGTTTGTGCATGTTGGAGGTTGTTGTTGTAATCAGTATTGGGGGTCATTATTCAAAAAAAGTAATGTATTACACATATTATTCTGAACACTGCTTTTAAGTAATGAAGTACATTACTTAATTAATCGCTGGGGAAAATATTTTTTTAACACTACTTTGGTGTTTCTCAGTAAAATGATGTCAAGCACATTGTCTCATAACTGATTA
The DNA here is from genome assembly GCA_015107715.1 of Tylochromis polylepis. Taxonomy (NCBI): domain Eukaryota; kingdom Metazoa; phylum Chordata; class Actinopteri; order Cichliformes; family Cichlidae; genus Tylochromis; species Tylochromis polylepis. The sequence goes on along the minus strand of VVHJ01060991.1, from coordinate 18,554 downwards.
ATTGTAAGGGTAGAAATGGAGGCTGCAGCCTGACTGCTTATGTGTTTGTTACCTTTTGAAGTTCAGGGTCTGGCTGCTTTAACATCACTCTGGGTTCTTCTCTAGCTTAGTGTTAGCATGCTATCTGTACAGACACTTGCAAAGAACCTAAGTTGTGTTAGTAGCATAATGCAGTTGTTTCTGTGCTGAAACAAATGTCCATACCCATGCTGTAGACTGCACTACTACTAAAGTGCAAATGTAACTCATAAGTTCAGTGAATAGGCAAGCAGACTAACAACTCCAAATAACTGAACTACGGGGATCCAGTTTTCAGCAAGAATCAGTTCTCTATTGCCATCCCTAGCCATTACTGTGTGACCTCTGTGCAAAGGTCTCGCTACCTCATCAGTGCAGATGGTCACCTGCTCTTGTATTTTTTGTTGCAGTGCCATCATTCTGGGGGCTGGTAAATTCAGCCTGGAACCTGTGCTCAGTAGGGAAGAGGCAGTCGCCAGTGAACATCGAGACCAGCCACATGATCTTCGACCCCTTCCTTACACCTATAAAGCTGAACACTGGCAGACGCAAGGTAAAGAAACATATGTAAATGTTTTTCTCCGTTGTATTCTTGATGGATGCTGGTGCTTTGTCGACTCTTTCTTTTGTATGCTCATTGCACCTCTATGATGTCGCACTACATTCATCTAATGCTATTGTGTTGGTTGCTGCTGTACAACTATTGTTGTTTGACAAGGTGTGTATCCCTGATCAATGCTACCAACTGTTGTTTATGTTGGCAGACAACGTGAGCTATCTGTCTAACGAAGAGTCTCCTTGAGATAAAATACAGCACATTTCACCCATTCAGCAATGCACAATCCTTATGTTCTGGCTCAAGAAAAGCTTCAACTTTATCTTAAAGGCTTCACAGATGATATCCTGCAGCCTAACAGTGGTTTAGTCAGTGGTTTGTTTTGTGATCTTCCCTGTACAGTGGTGTACAAGGACAGGAATCTGTTTGATAATGTGCCATATGACAGCAGCTAATTAAGAAGAATTCACAGATGGTGTGTTTTCAAAACTGCACACTTGCATTCTGAAATTAATGCTACGATTAGTTTATGTTTATATTCTAGCTGAGTACAGTGTTGTTGGGCAGTGATAGTGCAAATGGGATGCATTGCAGATTATCACCTATGGTATACTGCTACAGTCGATGTCTTCATCTAACAGATCTCAAAATAAAGTGTTTTCCTTGATTTTTAATCATTTTATTTATTTAGAATTCATTGTCGATCCATCTGCACACAGAGAAACACAGCAGAATTGGTAATGAACTCTGTGATCAAAATAGTCAGTTACATTTTACATGGAACTGACTTGCAAAAATTATAAGTGAAAGGAAATTTAACTATTCCGCCTTTTGTAAGGGGTCCCCTGCTGCTCCCTCAAGAAGTCCACTTTGAGAGCCACCCTGTAGTGTCCAAACAGAGGAAATCACTCACAATCACACTATTTCATTACAATAGGAATAGATCCCACAGAGTGAGACTTGACATAAGAGGGAGTGAAAAATAGATCTGGGATTTTTGTGGTTACATGTCAGTGTAAATATGTTGTGGTTAATCAGTAAGGGACAGGCAACCTTGAGACTTTCCTAACCAAATGAACTAAATAAATAACATCCAGGTGTCTTGACAGAAAGTGCAAATACAGTTTTGACATAATATAAAAACTAATAGCTAACGTAACATGATGCTTATGAGGTTATTTGAACTATTTTCCAAATGCGCAAAAAACAAACAAACAAAAACAAAAAACAAACTGCAATCCGCATCATGTAACATGCAAAACAATATGTTTTGCATCTAAAATGACAGCTTTCACTAACTTTTGGGTTTTGTTTCTTGAGTCATTTTTGGTTGCTGATTTTATTGTTTCTTTTGCTTTGCTCTTTTGAATTTGGTCATGAAGGTAAACAAATATTTCAGAGGTGGGAAATCTCCCTAATTCCAAAAACATGTTGATCTCAGCATGCACAGAGCTCTGGAAAGAGACCAGAGACCTTGATTGTCAGTAGCCCACTCTCTCCAACAGTGCAAAACCTGTTGGTTTTAAAATAAAGGCACTAAATTTGAGAGGTGCTGCTATGTTTTTGCATTTCTTTTCCTGTTCTCCCTGTTTGCATGTTCTCTCCATATTTGTGTGACTTTTCTCCAGGTACTCTGGCTTTCTCCAACAAGCAACATGCAGTTCGTGGGGTTAGGTTAACTGGTGATTCTAAATTGCCCATAGGTGTGGTTGTCTGTCTTAGGAGTTATAAGTCATAAACAGGTATTTATTATTGAAGGATATTCCTTCAATAATAAATACCATTTTAATGCATTTTAATGTCACTGAAGTCTGTAGCAAACAATAATCAGCAAAAAACCAATAATTAACATTAAACATATTTGCATATAAAACCAACTTTGTTAAGCTTAAGGCGCTATCACTGTTGGTGTTAAAACACATATTTTGTTTGACTCTTTGGATATTTTTGGGGTAAAATAAGATGCCAAACCCTTAATTTTAACCCACATCCTATTGACTATGGTCCATAAAGACACCAGAGGTATATTCTTTGTTGTATTGCATATTTTTTTAAATCATTCCAGTTTTTTATGACTATGACAATTTGTTTTTAATGATGCCACATTCTTTTTCTGATTGATTAGTGTTTAAGAATGTTTTGGGGTCCTAGCCAATACCAGTCAAAAGCACCTAATAAATAAATGGAACTAGTTCTTTAGTTAATATTTGCCATAAGTCATAGAGATCACTGCATTCATCATTTGGTACTGGTACTGCTTCACTGAAAGCCTCAATCTGCGTTGGCAATGACCCTCCTAGGACTGAGGAAAACCTCACCTGCTTCTGTGACTGTCCCAAGCTTGGCTGGAAAATCTACTCAAAAAAGTTGCCTTTCTTCCCAAAACACAGACATGAAGGTAGCAAATGATTCATGTTCATCCTGTTACATGCCAGCACACCCTAAACAAAGCGTGAGACAAACTGCATGATTTAACTGCCTGTAGTGCATTTTTTTGTTGTTTCCAGTCTTGTTCTGGGAGGCGTTGGGCTCTGCTAGGGCTTTGTCAGTGTTTCTGGTTATAATTTTTCATAATTTCTAGACACAGCGAAGGAGCAGAGGGTGTCGGGTGTGGTGGAGTCAAAATATGTGGTTCAGTTGGCTTCACTGAGCAATTACCTCATTGTACTAGGGTGGTTTGCAGCTGAATGTGAAGCAGCTGACATGAGAATTAGCATCTCCAACTCCAAAGAGTTGCTGCCCAAAGTGGCAGAGGTTAACTATCTGTTAGAAAAATTCTCTTATGAAGTGAAACACACAGAGTGGTGAGTTCCAATGCGTGTATTTACTTGCAAGGAAGCAAATATCTATACGAGTGCTTGCTGGGGCAATCCCATGTGTTTCATTTATACACTTTATCCAGTGTTATCCTGAGAACAGATATGTGTGTGACGCTCTTATAGAGAAACAGTTAGCTACATGATAACAGATAACAGGGGAGCCACAACAATGTCTGAGAAATAGACAAATTAGAGGAACAGAGAGATAGATATGCATTACTTCAGCTGTAAAGAGCTTTAATTTTTGAGAGTGCTGCTGAACTTTAATACTTTTTCTATCATTTCCCTCCTGTTTATGCTACACTCCTACATAATAGTTGATAAAATGCAATGTATTGTGTTTTTCTGCTAATACATCAGGCTTATCTCGCTCCTGTCTAGGTTTTCAACACAACTGTCATTATTGCATTACACTTCAGTACCGTCTGCGGCGTCACTATAAGACTGTAGGTCGTCTATGCTTGTGTCCTCTTTCTGCCCTATTTGGTGATACATGTAGACGGTCTTGGTTAGAGCAGTGTCGATCAGCCTCTCGACCAGCCCTCTCTGACTGTGGATGCTGCTGCATTTCCTGCCTGTCAGCAAGGCTGGTGCAACTGCAACAGAGACAGAAGACACACTACCACTCCATCTACCAAACCACTGTTCCATGAACGTTTTGAATGGGTCACTTATCCCTGAGTGGTCGGCCAATTCATCAGCAAGGATAGTGAGCTACTCTAATGCTTGGGTGACAATACCATCAGGTGCAGTGTTGTTAAGGATAAACGTGCAACAACTAGCCCCGAACATCCTGCATACCCCCGCCCCTCTTCTCTGCCAGTAACACATCTAAAACGGTTCTATTCTGTTATCAGTGAAGTTGCATGCAGTTGCTCAGAGAGCCCTTTCATTGCATCCAGAGTGTGATTCAGAAATCTCAGTTGATTGTAATAGAGGTAATTAATTCAATCTACATTTTTATTAATTGTCACCCACCAGAAAAAGGCTGACTCAAACCCTGCAGGTATTTGATTTCCAGCTTTAAACTCGTCGGGCACTCTCTTTGGAACACCAATGGCATGAACGTACACACATTCAGACCCTAGGGAAGATAACTCCCGTTTTGTTCATTCCATTTCCTACTCCTTTGCGACTTGGGTCAATTGCTCAAAGTCTGGGAGGGTGAAAAACTTAAAACGCATGATCAGAGAAGCTAGAGCACAGGTTCCTTTCCTTTCAGAGGGGAGTCTAGCTCTCAGCTTATGATTCATCACACATTAGCCCTTCTGGTGATATGGTTTACAAACCAATCCTGTAGTAAGGGGAAGTGGCTTGTGTCATGGCATAGGTGACATTGCACCAGCTTAGGCCATGTAGGTCCTGGCCTTGCCCAATCCTATGAAAACAGGCGTAATTTACATGATAACTTTTAGCATTTGGAGGGGGTTGTGGTTTTACAGGTAGGTACAAATAATCAAGAGATTTACAGATTTACAGATTTACAAAGTGCTTCTAAACAACTGCCAATAAAAACAAAAAACTCGACACTGGACCATTACCTGATGTCAGTCAAAATGGTGATGTAACCAAGGTTGGCCTAGCAGGTGCACACACCACACACCTAGAAACATTAGTTTGGGAGGCGGTCCACACACACAATTTATTTTTGTGAGTGTAACCCATCTCTATTTCTAATACCTCTTCAGCATTTGCTATTTTTAAGGTCATTACTCCTGTGAGGTATGTACTATGTATTGGAATGTTAGTTTGGGGTGTAGATGCAGAGACTGTGTCAGTGGTTACTATCTTAAACAATGCAAATTGACTGGTGCCTGATGCCCAAGTGACTAATTTCTCACATAAAAACTAACATGGTCTTCCCATTTAAAACATGTATCCATACACCTTTAGGATCAAATATGTCTTTTGTTTTATCGATACAAGGTGAAAGGGGGAAGAGAACTCAGCTCTTTGGGGCAACCCTGTTCTGCAATATTTAGCTGTCGAAAGTCTGCCTAGCTTTTTGAAAAAAAAAAAAAAAGATTAAAACCATTTAATAATTAAGGAATTAATTTCTAAATTTAAGAGCTTTCAGACCACCAGGTATGGATGAACAGTATAAAATGCAAAACTGAAATTAGCAAATAGAATCCCGTGATAAGCTTTTGCTCATCAGCGTTACTCTTTTTGCCAAAGAGTAATGCTGACAGATTTCTTTCATTTACCACAGCAGTATTTTAGTATAATGTAGAAAGACATAATATTTAAAGTAAACTTCTGCATACTGACAGGAATCGGAGGTTCACTGGTCTGGGACGAATAAGATCAAAATGGGCTGTGTGTGCCCTGTGATTTAAAATAAGTTTGACATCCTTGGTGTAGATAGTTAACTTTTTCTTTTTCACCCATTCACGAACTTCTGTTAATACAGTTCAATCAGCCGCCTGCGCAGAGAGATGATATGGCCACATGTGGCCAGTAATTGTATCTGTTAACGTTACCACTGCAAACCCACTTGCATTAGTGCCGTCTTTTTTTTTTTTACTTGAGCCATCAAGAAATGAGTGTGAACTCATTTGTCAACAGTGTGTCAGCACAAGTGAGTGTTCTTTTTTTAAACATATTTTTATATTAATGAATCAATTACACACTGAAACCTCGCGCTATGCCAGCTTCTAGCTTTACTTGACAGTGTGTGGAATAAACCTGATGACACAAGCTCCTAGAAAACGTAATTAATGAAACTCTTTTAAACTTTTATGGCTATGAGCAAAAATAAAGCCGACTGAGCCCAAAAGTTGTTGGAAACCTGTGTGCTTATTCCAGTAAACATAGCAGTTTTTTTCTCAGTATGTCTTTTAACTGTTTTACTTTATAAATTGATTTATTGCAAGCAACATGCCTGTTAAGAGAGTTAGAATTTTGCAGAAATGCTTCTAATGTTCCCGTGTTTCACAAAGCCTTGCTTTGCCCCTTACTGACTGGGCACAAAGAGAAAAGATATTTACAGAAAAATACTTTTGGTGACAAATCATTTATAACGGTGCGTGGGTCTGACACACACGGAGCTCAGGGAAGCACTCCCTTATTTACTGAGGATTTCTGGGATTTCAGCAAGTGGGTTTCCCTCTGTCCCAATAAGCATAACTTCAAAAGGTTGTCAGTTCTGGTTTTTCCCCGTTAAGTGCACTGCCTTTGTCGCTGAGGTTGTACAGTTTAACAAAGACACATATGCCACCAGCGATGGTGAACATTTTATGCCAGGGCAGCGTGGAGACGGCTCCCAGTCATTCTTTCCTTTACATGGATCAGTCGTCCTGGCTCCTCTGCAGAAAAACAGCCCCAAAGCATGATGTTTCCACCCCCATGCTTCACGGTGTTCATTGGATGCAACTCAGCATTCTTTCTCCTCCAAACACAACAAGTAAAGTTTTTACCAGAAAGTTCTATTTTGGTGTCATCTGACCATATGACATTCTCCCAATCCTCTTCTGGATTTCGACGTTTTGTGATTGTAATATTTGTATATAACTTTTGGTGCCACATCTTTCGCACTGTATATATCGTTCAGTGTGTCAGCTGGGTAGGGGTGAGAAGCCTTTTTTGTTGATCCCGTTTTCTCCTGTTTTTTCCTATAGAAAGTTAGGTAAGCAGATTGTCTTTTGTTTAGTTTCTTTTCTGACAGGTAAGTTTAGGGAACCTTAGGGATTGTTTTGTTTGTGTTTTAGGCATTGCCCACCACCGAAGCGAATAAAGGCTGCATAGAAAAATTTATACAGTTCAGCTGGCTCTTTCTTGGGTGTATGTTTGAGCATGGGAGTCACTTCTTGTTGCGTTCCCCGAGCCTAGACCGGGACCGTAACACAACCTATCCTACAAGTTTTTTGTTTTTCTTTACTTTATTTATTTATTTTTTAAATTGGCACTCCCAAATGGCACTTTACGATTGACAGCTCAGGGTCTTACAGGAGTCCCCCCCCCCGCACGGTATCGGTCAGCGTTGGCAGAAATTAACAGGAGCGATGTTGAAATCTGCCTCGAAGGACCAAGGTGTTAGAAAAATTCCTATATGAAGTGAGACACACAGAGTAGTGAGTTCCAAGTTTATTTACTTGCAAGGAAGCAATAGTACACACAGTAAATGTCAATGCGAGTGCTCACCGGGGCAATCCTGTTAGTTTCATTTATACACTTCTTCCAACATCATCATGGGAACAAGTATGTGTGTGATGCTCTTACAGAGAAATAGAATCATGTACTAGTACATGACATACATGATAACTGTGCTTTGGATAACAGATAGCAGAGGAGCCACAACAAGGCCTGAGAAAAGGAGAGATTAGAGGGACAGAGAGACAAAGAGGGAGAGACACATTCTTTCAGCTTACCAAAAAGAGTGTTGCATAACTTTAATAATTTCTCTATCACTATCTCAGAGTTTTTTTAACAAGTGATGGGAGACTGGAGTGGGAGATCAACAGACAGACTGGTATGGTCTTGGCTGCACGTTGGATGCTGTTGTTTTCCTGTTCTCACCCATGGTCACAAGCTCTAGGTAGAGACAAAAAAAATAAGATCTCAGATGCAAGAGGTAGAATTGAATTTCCTCTGAAGGGTGTGTGTGCTTAGCCTTAGAAATGAAGAGCTCGGTCATTTGTGGGGAGCACAGAGTACAGTTGCTACTCTTTGCCTGGGCACCTTCTATGTCAAGTGTGTCGGGCAGACCCAGGACATACTGGAAACATCTCTGGGCTGGCTAGCTGTGCTTTTATTTCAATTATGTCACGGCATGGAGTGATGAGAGAAGGACCCAAGTGCAGGCTGGTGGAACAGAAACATGGCCAGCAGGCCTGGAGACCTCTGGCAGAGGTGAAGCTAGCTGAAGCTGCGTGGGACACACAGCCAGCTCTGGATGCCTCTCGGGTTGCAGCAACACACAGTCCATAGCAGGGTGGATGAGCTCGCCTGAGCTCTCAGCTGATGATGGTTGAGGCGGATGGGTCAGCTCGCCTGAGCTCTCAGCGGGGACAGGAAGCTGAGACGGCCCGGCAGAGCTCCCAGGTTTAACAGCTGCAGCAGGCTGAGACGAGGCTGACTGGAGCTGTGCAGGCTTTATATCCTCCAGGGGTCCAGAGGTGACTGGCTGAATAATGGACATACTCTGGGCCGACTGACTTGGGGCCAACTGACTCTGAGATTAAAATGCTGGGCTCAGAAGGAGCAGAGTGAAAAAAGTCTTTCTTAGCCACAGAGTTAGACTGAATACACTCAAAGTGAACAGTCCCAGTAGAGATAGTTCCAGGCTCGGAAGGAGCAGATTGGAAACGGTCTTTGTTACTACCCACACAAAACACTGCCCCGGACAGTCAATATGTCAGTGGGTGTAGGAAAAATGTCACCGTTACTTACTACAGCTGGCTGCTCTGAAGTCCCAGAATCCAGCTGTGGCGAGGAGTGGCGGCATGGACGCCGCTTCCTCTTCGAAGGTGGGACCGACGGTCGGGGCAGTGAATCCTCCGGCGGGCCGGGCAGGTAAGTGGTTGCAGGGTGTTGAAGAGAAAGTCCTGGATTAGCGGGTGGAGTGAATTTAGTAGCCAGGGGAGGCTGAAAACCAGTCGCTGTAGCTGGCTTGCTGCAGCGCGACAATACTCCCTCTTGGAATGAGGGAGTGTTGGTTGCATAATTTACCCACAGAGTATATGATGTCCTTTTGAAGCTCCACAGACGGAGCGAATTTGCTGGGTCCATTTATGGTCGGTCTGTACTGTCACGTCTGGTGAGGCAGACGGCGTGGAGTAATGAGGGAAGTACCCAAGTGCAGGCACTGACTTTACGGCAAGTGAACCTTATTTACAGTGGAAGGTGAGATACAAACAGAAGCAGAGATAGGGAACCTGGAAAACTAACAAAACAAACCTGAAACCATGAAACGTGGAGGGAACAACAGCAGGAGAGACGCAGACGGACCAACAAGGGACAGAGGGAAGCACACAGCTGAACCTAATTAGACGTGACGAGACAGGGAGGAAGCAAAACCGAATCCACTGACATAGTACACGGACTTTCAAAGTAAAGCAGGAAACACATGAACACAGAGGCAAGGATGACAAGGAAGACACAGAGAACATAGAGACCTGAAACGTGGGACAGGAAGGCACAGAGTTGACATAACACAGAACACAGGGGAGGCACATAAACAAAACCTAAAGACTAGAAATCAGGAAATACTAAAGAACTAGGGAGCAAGAAATACTGAAACAGAAACCAGACTAGCAGTGATAAATCATGATGAAATCAAAGATTAATAATAACACAAAACACTGACCATGACAAATTATTTTATAGTGACATTAAAATGACCTTGACTGGTTTCATTAAGTACAAATAATGTCTTTGTTAGGTTGAGAAAGAAAGCAGTGTTTGGGTTTGAACAGAAAGAAATCAACCACTGTGGTCTTGATTACAAACAATTAAAGTAATTGTTAAACATTATATATATTTCTTTGAGTTTGAAACTGTAACAAACAGCAGTCTCCCATTTTAAAGTCCAGTGTTTTGTAACCCTTACACTCTTTTTCTGCTTTCTCTGGGTCACTAACCAAACTCACTTTCTTGTGTGATCTCATAATAATGTTGTGCATAATAAGGTGGGCATTGTATAGATGAAGTAACCTCAAAATATATATTGACAATGTCTTGATGCATGCTCAATCATCCAGGTAGGGAAATCCCCCAAAATTGATTCTGTTCATCTGAACGTAGCATTTTCAGTGGGAGAAATGGACTCGCCGCTCAAACCAGCATTCCTCCCTGTCCAGGATGGGCACATCCTCATCATTGAAAGAGTGGCCACTCGCCTGTACGTGTTTGTGACGGACCCATGGCAGACCCCACGACACGTGCATGTTGTTCCACATTATCTTTATTCATCCAGAATAAACACGGTTGCTGTTTACACATTCCTGGCTGCAGCTCTCCCGCTGCCAGCCGCACACAACATCAACAACAACAACATGAAGATCGTCAGGACCCTTTTTAAGGCTGGCGAGGCGTGATTGCAGATGCCGTACAGGTGGAGCCATCTCCACCGCACGGCACCGCGGACCACGCCCCTCCACAGTGTTAATAGACTGAGTCCTCCCCTGACAAGTTAGCACTTCTGTGTTGTGCCATCCACTTAGCCAGAGGTTGTTTGGTTTCCCCAATTTAGTCTAAGGAGCTTGGAAAGAAAAGCGTCTGGAGACGTCCAGACACTTTTCCTTCCAAGCTCCTTAGACTACGATGACCTGGATGACTAAGAACCTTCACAGACATATTTCCCCAATGTATAACTCATGGCAATCCTCCTGGCACTTAACAGGGTTCACTATATTACTCTGTTTGTGTTGGGGGACCTGATCCTTGGGGTGGACCAGTTTTTGGTGCAGTGTATTTGGGGGTTTGAAAGCCACGGAGACATGGTGTTTAGAGAAAATGTGTCTCAGCTGTTCCCATACTGCTGACACATAAGGGATCACTAAAGGTTTTTGTTTAGGCAGCAGTTGTCCTTCTTCTCGCCTGGATTCTCTGCCTGGAGCTTTCTTTAGGTGCCTTCTCAGCTTTGACAAATGTCCAGCTGGGATAATCGCATTTACTCAGGGTCTTCTTGATGTGATGTTCTTCTGCTTCCCCGGCGTCTGTATCTGTGCAGATGGTGTTCGCTCTGTGTTGTAGCATCCTGATAACACCCAGTTTGTGCTCCAGTGGATGTAAGAGTCAAATCTTAAATACTGATCTGTATGCACTGGTTTACGGTACACATCAACTTTTAAATGTCCCCCATTACTGATGGAAATCTCACAGTCTAAGAAGGCTAACCTGCCACTTTGCATTTTCTCCCTGGTGAACTTGATGCGTTTCTCTACTGAGTTAATGCGATAAGTGAATTGTGGTACATCCTGAGATTTTATTTTCACCCAGGTGTCATCTGCATACCTGAACCAATGACTTGGTGGTGTTTAAGGGTAGGATATCAAAGCCCTCTTTTCCACTTCTTCCATGTACAAGTTGGCCACAGTGGGTAAATCTGGGGAATCCATGGCGCACTCATGTTTCTGCCTGTAGTACTGACCCTTGTATGTGAAATATGTGAAATGAAGTAATAACAAACCCATTGCAGCCGATCCCCAACTCTCTGTGAATAGCACTCATTGAGTACTGACTTCACGGCCCATTGTTAGTCAGTGGTGCTAGTTTCAGTCATTATGGAAATGTAATGTTTATGAGGTTGGGGAAACCTGCATTCAGCTGAGACTGAAGAAGTCACTTGGATGAGTGGCAAAATGTTTCTCTCACTGAAAATGCTATGTCCACATGAACAGAATCAACTTTTTGGGATATATATATTATATATATAATATATATAATATAATAATAAAACGTAACTACAAGCCATCATATGCTACCTGCTCAAATGATCTGCATGAGAGGCAAAAAAATAAATAAATAAATAATTTGATCCACAGTTGATCCACTCATAAGTTGAAACACGGTTAATTACTGCCTCTCCTTAGTGTCACAAGTGATGGTTCTTAAACCACCACTCAGACTTCTTACTCCCACACAAGCCGTGATTGTCCAACTTTCTCATTTATTCCCGAGAAAAGTTTCCAGAGTCCAAAAGCGCTTTTGGACTGCCTGCTTTTTTTCCTTTCTATTTTTCCTTTATCTCCCCTTCTCTGTTTCTGCAGTGGCCTAAATGTAATCTGTTGTGTCTCCATCTCTCTGAGCACCTGAGCTGTCAACCAGTGAACACAAAGCTAGCTTCACCTTGTCAGTGCTGATTCATCCCTGCTCTGCGTCTGGTTGTTTGGCAGCCAGTCAACCTTGGCCAAACATGCTACAGAGACTGGTAAAGAGCTTCCGCTTGGGTTTGCTGCGGCTCAGCTTGCCACCTCAACATGGCGAGGGCTTAAGCCTACTTTCTATCCAAGAGGTAGGCAAAGAAAAAGATTAACCCACCCTAACCCCTTCTCCCCATCTTACAATACACAATAGATGTATGAACTGGAGGCTATTTCAGCTGCCACAGGGTGAGAGGCGAGGTACATCCTGGACAGGTCGCCAGTCTATCACAGGGCTGAAAGATGAACTTGCCTTTCAATAAATTTTAATGTAGCCCTGTATTATGACTAATACACAGTTAAAGGGAATTTAATTGACCTCCAAAGAGAAATTTTAATTGACGACGGCGTGAGGCTATGTGCGATGGACTGAAGGAATCACAGTTATTAAAAAGGCACTATTAATTGAATATTTACTCTGCCATAGATGAGCTGCAATTATGTGAAGAGATTTAATGAATTTAATCACTTTGTTGCCCCAGAGGTGGAGAAAAAGCGATTACGGAGTGCTCTCTCTCGGTGTTTCCTGCACATTTATGAATAGTTCTTATGCAACAGGATTAGATGTATTTTGTCCCTCTTTATCCTTGGCTATTTTTCAGGCTAAATGCTTGATGGAATATATTAACACGATGGAATCTGTGATTCTCCTCACATTTTGTAATGCTGGGCTTTCTCCTGCTTTTGTTCTGGCACTTGATGTCAGGTATATTAATGTGCAGAAAAGAGCTATCAATTGTGTCATCAGTGTCAGATTCGATAAAAAGACTGATATTTTGTATACTTTATATGTCTTGTGAAGTGGAATTCGGAATTTTGGAATTAAAGCTTTTAAAGCTTTAATCCCATTTGTGTTGGTAAACATGCTGCATGTTTTTTTGCAACAATCTATTACCCTTCTGACCTTATTGGGATGATTTTTGCCCCATAACCCCATAAATAAAAGATGTTAACATAAAAATATGACTAAAACCCAAGATGTTGAAAACAACTTTTCCACATGTTTGAACAACTCTGAGATTTGTTTAGAAACTAAAAGTTGAGAAGCTATCATTTCAGGTCATAGGAAAGTGTGTTTGACAAGAAAAAAAAATCAGTGGGCAAACTTGAACTGGCCAATAGCTGAAATTAGAGTAAGTTCAAATTTTCTTCATAGCCTGAGAAAACAAAACCTTTCCGTTTTTAAGTAAAATTTAGAAATAACAACAACATATGGAACTTCTTTCTGGAGCAGTTTCTGAAATTGTAATGTTAGTGTAAATTTTAGTTTTAATGTTAGTGCTGCCGCAATAGCATGTAGTGGACTGGTTGACTGATGGTACTTCCAATGCCCAAATGTATTTAATTGCTGTTATTATAAAAATACTGTAAGTGAATTTGAATAGTCTGTAAGTAATTTTAAATAATGAGCAAGTTATTTTAGTTAATGCATTTTTAAGTATTACATAACAGGTATTTTACAGGAAAGGAGGTGCAAATTATGCAAGATGCAAGTTTAAGTACTGTGTAAGTAATTGTTAGTGCATAACATCATGTATTTTACAGAAAAGAATAAATAATTACATTGAAAGTAAATTTACGTAATGCACATGTAATTTTAGGTACTGTGTAATGTCTTGAAAATTTTGTAGAAAAACAACATTTTCCCATCTTACTTTATAAGTACACTTTATAGAGTGCAGGCTGTATTATGGAGTGACTTAACCTTGCTATTGGTACCTTATATTTTACAGGAAAAGAAACACTCCTTTCCTGTACACTCCTTTTGAACGTTTGAACAATAGTTGTGAAAGAAAAAAAATTATATATAATATCATTATAAGATGACATAGGCTTGCAAATTTTGATGCTAATGATGTATTTGTCTTTTTTTTTGGGGGGGGGGGGTAGATTGGGAATGGAGAAAAGTCCTTATCAATTTTACATTGGTAAAATAACACTGAATAATAGACAACTGAATAATAGAGCACCCAACATGCACATCAACATAATGAATATTAAATAAAGATATAAAATATAAAGATGTAAAAAGGCAAGATTAATCCACTCCGTAACATGGCCTGTGCCCTGAAAAGTACAGTGTATTTTCGATGTACGATGGGAAATATTGCTTGTTTTTTTTTTGTTTTTTTTGCAAAATTCCCTTGAAATTACACACTACTTAAAGTTACTTATGCAGTACTTAAGAACTGCAATAAGTATTTACTGTGTTTCAGAAACAGGGATGATAAATATATACAGTTTTCTCTGTCTCTGACTTTGTGGACCAACAAGTATTTCTGTCTTCTTTCTGTTCAGTTTTAAAAAGTATCAAGACATCCAGCACATTGTCTTCAATGCAGCAAACAATGCATCATTAGTTTGTAAGCAAAGGTTAGATCATCAGAGAAAAATGACAAGTACAACTGTGTATCATCCATGAATGGTAGGATATTCATTCAATTCAGTTTCAGTTATATAGTGACAACAATCATGACAACAGTTGCCTCAAGGCAGTTTATATTGTATGGTGAAGACCCTACAATAATACAAAGAAAACACACTTTATGACAGTACCAAGTGAGCATGTAAAGGTTAAACCCTGGACCAAGGACAGACCTTTGGGGAACTCCTGATTTAATATTGAGTTGTCTAGATCTGAAACTAATTAAAACATTAAAACTTCTGCCCTTTAGATATTATGAGAGCCAATCACAAACCTGTGCTGTTAAACCAACAGAATTATGAATTCCTTAAATTAGAATGTCAAGATCAACAGTCGAAACCCCCAATGAGATGAACTGGCACTAATATCTAAACTCATTTATGGCTTTCGCAGGAACTGTTTCTATGCTATGATTAGATCTGAACCCTGATTTATTTTGTTTGTATGACTTCTGAATTCTGAATAAATGAAAACACTCCTAGGAGCAAATATCACAACCACGTCAGGTGGAAAATAAGCTTGCTTTCCAGCATTAAATTCAGCACAGTTTGCAGTAATTGTGTGATGCACACCTTAGCACATCACGTTTGTATGATTCCTTTAGATGCTATCCTCTCAAAATTTTGCATCTTAAAAGGTAAATACCTACAAATACACATATATGCCATATAGAAAAATAACTGTCATTGCCTTTGACACTATGTCTCTTTAGTAAAGCCTTAGCTTTGTAATGCCAAAAGACTCTCAGTTCTCAGACAGCTTTATCACAGGGCCATATGCACAATATTTTCACAAGTGGGAAACAAACTCTGGTGCCTCTCTTTGACTTCTACTTTTCTCTTGACATAGAAAAAAAACTTGTATTTAGCATTATAGTGTGGAGACACAGCTATGTGACTTAAGTGCAGTATCAAATTGGACTAAATTAAGGGGCGTAAGCCCTGTATAGTCTATTCCACTTCTGGCATTTAGCTCTTTGATCTATGTTAGTAGACCGGCATTGAAGTTCAAGGAACACTGGACTTGGAGTATAGTTCAAAGTATAATTAAATTTAACAGTATAATTAAACATGTTCCCCATGCATATATTATCCCCCATCCTTATATGGTCTGTTTTTCCTATCCAGGTTTGCCTTCAGCCTCAATAGACTGCTGCAATGTCTCTGTGTTTCCTCCTTGTGATTAAAGCTATCAGATTAAAGAAATGTGTGCTTGCTGTTGTGGTTTTTGAGGTGTTTGGGTGGTAAAGCAAGATGGTAAGTGCAAAGGGTGTGCACAGCGGCATATGGTGGTATGATTCATAAAGAACTGGGTCAGAGTTGGCAATTCCTCAGTGGTCTAGCAGACCCATAGCACAGACATACGGGGTGAGAGAGAACTGTGATGATGCACAATATGAGAAATAGTACTGCCTCCATTTTTGCTTTACAAATAGCTCTGAAAGCATCGTTAAAAGGGAAAACAGGAGCAAGAAAAGCCTTTATAAGGTTGAAAATTTTGAACAAAAATTTTTAGTTGCATTATTTGCATTAGATCCTGTCCTGCCTGCAGTCACCATTCATTTCTATGGCCTAAAAAATCTCTCTCAGTGGATCTCATGTCAGGGCTCATAGCCAGGTCTCAAGAGAGGAAACTGTGTAGAGTTATGTTCTTTGTTCGAATTAGGGCTCAAGTAAGACATGGGGATTTTAATGATGGCACAGCCCTTAAACTAAATTATAATTATTATTGTAATTTTTAATAAGAGCAAAACAGACTAGAACATCCATCCTATGGAAAAATGCTTTAAATTGTGTTGAAAACATAAGAAAATGAGTGCAGTATGAATAAGCGCATGCTTTATAATTCGTCAAGGTTCTTATGATCCACAACTTTATTTGAAAGCTAAATACATTTTGTAGAAAGTGTGATCGTCCCCTTTGCTTAAACCGAGGTCTATTATGTCAACCACAAAGGAATGTCTGAAACACAATGCCTGGCTTGTCTCACAGTGACCCAGGTTCTATTAGGAGCCGGGAGGTTGTATGCTGTGGCTGGGCTGTCACTTTCACTTTTGCAGAATAGAAGGGCGGGGCTGTGAGCTGCGGGATCCCCGGCACACCTGCGAAACATCAGGCATCATCAGCTGGGGCTTTTAAGGAGCTGCGCGGCAGACGTCTGGTGTCAGAGTATTGTTTCGTCCACAAGTGCCTGCCTCGCTTCTCCAATCGTCAGCCCCATCTCCTCGGTGGGTCGTCTCCATCTGGACTCCAACTTTCCTCCTTTACCTGCTCCACAGCCAGCCAGCACTCAACCCGCTTCTAACCTCCGGCTCCTCATCACCCCAGCCCAGGCTAGTAATCAGTTCGTGACAAGGAAGCTCTCCAGTTCTCACCCCCTCGTATTATCCTCGTTTTCGCTTCCCCGTATACTTGCACTAATCTCTGCTCTCCTTTATCCGTAGACCATTCGAACACTCCCCTCATGGCACCAGAATTGTGTTGTTTTTTGTTGTGGTAAATAAAACCACTGCACTGTATCCAAAATGTGTCTGTGTGTTCTGCTCCTGAGGTCCACCTGTATTGTGTCTAACAGGTTCAGTGAAATGGAAGAAAATTGATACAAATTCCAAAATACACACAAGGTTTCAATAAAAGGTGTCAATAAGTATGAAATTGCACCTACTTAATTATGTTTAAAATATCTTGTCCATACCCTGAAATCAAAGATATAGATTTTCTTAAACTATAAAGTAATAATAACAATACTGTTTATCTGATTAGTTGACGGAAACCTTATTTAGTGTAACATCATTAACACTGCACTAGGAAAGCATTATATTAAGGGACTTCTTTATACTATACTTATACTATATGTTTATACTATAACTGGGTCATTGGCTTCATGATAATTCTAAAAAATGCTACCTGTGCAAGATGCATGGGTCTATTCAAACCAAATCAGACTGCTATAATTGTTGAGGTCAAGCTAGTGCCTGTTATTGCTGGTGAAGACAAATTATTTAACATAACAAGAATTTAGTTATGCAAGTCCATAATTAGAGTACTGGCAGGCCTATCACACCAACATGCCTTCCAAATACAAGCATGGATACATATTCAGGGTGTACAAATGTTATTTTGGAGTAGACTTGCAGCTGGAATAGAGCATAGAGATTTTTACACGACTGAAGAAACACAGCAAGAAGGTTTTTGACCATGAACAAAAAATATATTATATGTTAACAAAAGATTTGTGTCTATGTCTAACAACTTTAAATTAAGTGATGTAAGAGTTAATTCTAGCTTTATATCAACAGAAATCTTCCTTTAAAATTTGTAAAAACAGAATTTGATATATACTTTATCTCTGGGAAAGCAACCTTTGTAAAGTGTAAAAGTGGTTTTATAAAGGTCATCTTAGGATTTTAAATTGATGATTTGATTATAAAAAAAGTTATATCCAACCATCATTTGCTTAATTTTGAAATATTTTTCGTAAATGTACTGCTGTGTATGGAACACCAATAACTAGAATATCCTTTAAAACAGTGGTTCTCAAACTTTTCACAGTGAGTACCACCTCATAAAATATACGGCTCATAAAGTACCAGCCTTATGACCGACATTAAAGTCCAGTAGTATAGGCCTATTTAACACCATATACAGTTTACACGAGACAATTTTATTTCTTATATGAACGTTATTTATTTTAACTGTCATAAACAGGATGTGACAACTGATAATAATAACAACTGTACTGCATTAAAACATTCACAGCAGGTGGGATATCCGGTCTTTAAGTGATGACGTATGAACCCTGCTTCCAGGTCCAAACTACTCTGCGTTTATCAAGGCTGTTGTGTTTTTAACGTTTTGTGCTCTTGTATCTTG
>VVHJ01060990.1:0-14149 GCA_015107715.1 Tylochromis polylepis | reverse complement strand
GAAAGAGGCAGAGGGCAAGCATGGGAAGGAAGCAGTGCACTGTCTGTAAGAGAAGCACTCCTTGGAAATGCCAGCAGTGCCATGTAGGCCTTTGCCTGCAGCTTGACAGGAACTGCTTTTTGGAGTTCCACCAGGGGCCAAAAACATCTGGACTTATTTAGAAAAAAGAGCCCCCCAGAAACAAACTACAGGCCCAAATTTAACATATTTGTTGTTGTTTAGTGTTTTATAGTTCAAAGTTCAAATTGCAAATTCAATTTTTTTTTTCCATGTACATTCTGAGTACTTTATTCAGTAAAAATATGTAAAATTTCTATTTCGTTTTTGTGTTTTCCTGTAATTATTCACTTATTACACACTTATAGCACACAGTAAAACAAAACAACAACCAGATGTTGAAAGAAGTAGTAGTCCTGAAAAAGGGACAAAAGCACACACTCACAACTGATTTTATGACACTTTTACAGCTAAAATAACAAAATAAGTCCAGGCGGCCTGTATGATGCTTGGTCAATAAAGGGTTACTGTTGTGCTGGGGAGGTCGTGTCTAACCTGTCTCATCATCATCCACCTCTCCACTGAGTTCGGAAGCACGGATGAGTCGAGCCTCCATCACCTCCATCTCCATAGACTCCATCTCTTTCTTCATGCTGTCAAATTTGACCTGGTGGATGAGGGATAACAAGCAGCTTCTATAACAATGGCAACAAAACTCTCCAAAGATTAATTAAAAAGGTGGTTTTGAAAAGGTCTATTATAGTGTTAAGACTGCAGTACCAGGTTTAACTGTGTGTAAAAGTTTACATGGGTCAGGTAAAGGGTCCCCTTAACATAATTTTGCTCACAGCTCAGGGGAGGTCAGAACTGAGTCTGGGTGAAAAATATTATTTAGCGAAACGAACAGTGCTTGGACTTAAGCTACATTAAAACAGAACACATTTTCTCATTTATTTTCTTCTTTCTGCTTCTCCCTTCAGGGATCACCACATGGGACATCAGCTTCACTTTCACCCTATCATCTTCTTCTTTTACATCAACTGTCTGCACTTAGCTCCTTCAATACATCCT
This sequence comes from Tylochromis polylepis, assembly GCA_015107715.1. Classification (NCBI taxonomy): domain Eukaryota; kingdom Metazoa; phylum Chordata; class Actinopteri; order Cichliformes; family Cichlidae; genus Tylochromis; species Tylochromis polylepis. Next base: position 13,081 of record VVHJ01060990.1, on the reverse strand, counting down.
TGAGTCTTCTCTGTGATCATCCTCTTTTCCTCCTGTTGGCAGTTCAACATCCTTTGTCCAATATATCCACCATCCCTCCTCCGTACATGTCTAAACCATGTCAGCCTTTGCTTCCTTGCTCTTACTTTTCTACTGCTTATACCCAAACTGATTTCAACATTCTAACTCTGTCCGTTGGTCACTGACAAGGGAGAAAAATTACCAAAGTGAATAGTGAACAGTTACCAAAGTCCCAGTGGATCCTTGCCTGAGCCTGAAATATCCACCACCTCCTTTGGGTCAGACAATTTCTGTAGGCCCCGCCGCACACAGCAAAAGACTAGTTTTTAATTGTGTAATTATTTAAAGTTGAACGTCTCATTTCAGTTTTTTTCTTATTTGATGAACATTTCATTGGTATGTAGACCCTTTTATTTAATAAAAAGTGAACCCAATTCAGCAGTAAATGTCATGACTGTTTAACATTACTACTCATGTGAGAAAATGAAGCTGGTGTTCATTTGTCATCTGATTTATTAGTGCAAAAATGGTAGTATTGAAATACAAATAACAGTCAAAAACACTGCTACCACAACATTCAGTATATGTTGCACTGCAGAAGCAAAAATGTCCAATTTCATTACACAGTCACAGCAACTGTACAAGAATAATTATGGGACAGACAGCAGCTTGGATTTATAATTTTGTTACCTGGCTCAAGTGTTCCTCTCCTGAATATGAAGTGCATTCACAAGCCCAAATATCAAGTTTTCTGGGCTAGGTGAATGACAGCCTCATCTCTAAGTAGAAGTCAAAATGAGGTAGCCCGGAAATACAGTGTTATAGTGGCTGGTGACAACACTTTTCTCCAGTGTGCATGCATGTGTGTATGTTTCCATCTTTACCTGCAGGTCTTTCATGTCCTTCTCCAGACGGAGTCTTTCAGAAGTTTCTGTCTCCAGCAACTGGGAGGCAGATTCCCCAGTGTTCCGCTCATCAGCTAGCTCTGCTGACAGCTCTGTTATCTGAAGCAACACATACACAGTCCCACAGATTAAGTGTGAGTAGTGATAAATGTTGTATTAATGTATAGCTTGGAAGAAATCTGTCAAAAATTGTGAGATTTTATTTTAGGGCCAGTTTGGAGATTACATCCTTTAGATATAAAATTTGTTGTTACGAGCTAATAGACAGGGTATCATCTGGGACCTGATAAGTAAAACATGAGGACGAACTAACTAATGCTAGCTAAGCCTTGCTAAAGAAAGAGGTTATGTTTCAGTTGTCATTTGTCTTTATGTCTTAGCAGGAAACAACAAGGCCAAATGTTAAGGATTTTAGAGGGGACAAAGGAAGAACCATGCCAAACAGTTGTTTTTTCTTTTTCAAGAAAAAGACTTCTGTTTTCATTTAGTATAAATGGATCATAACCCTGTTAAAACACAGTTAATAATTATCATCATCACTCATCATAAATCACTGACATGATATTCATTACTTAAATCTAGATCTATGTAGGAATCCAGATGACCACTGTTAGCAAACATCACCATGTGCACTTTTTGTTTCCTTCAAGTTCATGTAATAAAAGAGATTAGCTGAGATTCTGCTGAGACTTGAGAAATATGATAACAATTTTAAATTTGTTAATCCCATACAAATTTGAAGAATTCTATTGAGTATTTTAGGAGTAACTCAAATCTCCCAGTGTGTTTGTGTGTGTGTGCGCGTGTATCTTTACCCGGCTCTCGAGACGGTCACTGTTGAGTCTCAGCTCATTCCTCTCTTTCTCTACCTTCTCTAGCTTCTGCTTGAGTTGCTGGATCTCTTCCTGAGAGGGAATATGCAAAAGATGGTTTTATTTATTTATGTATTTAAAAGGGACAATGCAGTTTAATATAATTCCAATATGGAGCATGAAACTGATGTGCTGCACATAGAGCCTATAGTTGTTGCTAATTTTCAACCCTTGTCGGCCTTTTACATTCACAATACACAAACAAAATTACAACACTCAATTACTTAAAACAATATGACGCTATGATTACAAAACTATAAAGAAGTCGGTGTGAAACACGGCATTTAAAAAAACAAAAATAAAACAAAACAAAAAGCAGAAAACCTGGGGGAAAAATGAAAAATATTTTGAAAAGCATCAATACTTGTAAAATTATAATATGATTAATTAAAATGACCACAGCACTGATTTACCTTTAACTAACCTTTGACCTGTAAAAGATTTAATATCTCTAATTGATTTGATTTGAGTGGAAAATGTGTTCCATAGATGACAAGCCTTCATAGCAAATGCTGACTGTCTGAATTAGATCTGCGATATGGTATTTTACAGTAGCCTAACACATACATGTTAGTGCATTGTGTAAATATACTTAATTTGATAATAATCCTTTTCTCAATTTCGCTAAACTGTACCATGTCTTTTTAATAAGAAGTACCAATAATAATAATAATAATAATAATAATAATATCCCCTTTTGGGCTGCGCCAAGAAGGGTATCCAGTTTAAAACTCCAAAATCAAACATGCAGGGCTACCTGCGGTGGTGACCCATTTACCTCAGATGTTACCGAATGGATATGATGTTTAACTGATTAAATAATATCATGAAAGAAATTACAGCTGTGACTCTTGATACAAACCCTTTAGCATTCATTACACAGGTTGGTCATAATTTCAGGATTTCTCATATAAAATTAAGGAGAAGGCATTTCTAAAATTGTTGAACATAAAATAAAAAATAAACTAACTATTCAAAGTCTATATCACCAAATTCATCAGTATTCCATTCCACCACAAAAATGGCTACTGCTTTTTGTGCATTATATCACTACACAGCTTTATTACAGATACATACCAGGCATGTACCACCATTGTAGTAACTCTGTATGTGTTCATGTGCTTAAACTTACATCCTTGCCACGGATCTGTTCCTCAGTGAGCTGCACCTCTATCAGAGGTCTGACAGTGGTGAACAGCTTCCACCATGGCCAGTCTTTGACACCACGATTCTTCTTTATGTTCTTCTGGATACAGCGGATTGCCAGATCCTGAATCTGTTACACAAATACAACAACATTAAGAAACAGACCACAAAATTGAACAGTGAAACTATTAACAGTTGCAAAAAGGAACATAACCAAAAAAAGAGCTATGTAGGGATGTGAGCCTTTGAGGTTTCTTATTGATTGTACCAAAAAGAGATTTCAAGATTTAAAGCTTCAAAGCCTCAAAGACAGATCCTACCAGTAACATCAAGTGGTCAGCTGCAATGATAGTGGCCACAAACTTCCAAATGATTCACAGAACCATTGATTCCAGTTCCAACACAAAGGCAAGAATTCATTCTAAGGATCATCGTCCACACATGAAAGTGTCACAACATTTTGAAATGTCAGTTTACTATAAAATGTTTAACACTAAAACCACCAAGGGGGTCATTCTGACCCCACAGAAATTAATACAAAACCACTACTGCAGTATGGAGGGTTGCCTAGCAGCACTTTTTGTTTAGACACATTTTGACATGAAGGCTGCTGTGACATGAGCCAGAGTGAGCTAAACGTGATAAACTAATATATAAGGGACTGTAGTTAAATAAAAGATGAACAATTAGGCTACTGCAGGCCTGAACGGGTCGTGCAAAAAAGTGATTTCCAGTACGTAAACTGCTGTAAATGACTTGCTGTCCTACAGCGTGTCAAACATCTCTCAAATGATATGAAGTCATTTTGAGGCAAAAGAACATTCCTGTCACAAGGTAGAAGCTGCAATCAGTTGTTGGCAAAGTGATTTTTGTATATCCTTTATTTATCCAGGTATAAACACTCACTGAGATTAAAAAATGTCTTTTTCAAGAGGCATCTGGCCAAGAGGGCAGCAGAAGGTGAAATAAATATAATAAGATAACAGTTCCATAAAGATATTTGAAGTGGCCAAAAAGGACTGCATTGATTATAATGCAGAACACATAGTGGGTACAATAAAGGCAGAGTCATAAAGATACTTGGAAAACAGGTCATTTTAAAAAAAATGTAAATATAGGCTAACCCCTTCATAACTTCTGTTCACTACAGGCATAACAAATATAAGCAAAGATATTAGACATTTTACAATTACAATTTACACTTTTACAATAATTCTTTTATATGTAATAGGTATATGTAATAATTCATTTTTAACTTTTCATAAAGTTCTTCTTCTATAATAATTAAATATTTACATGTGTTAGCTACTGTGTTATTTGTTGTACCCTGTGTAGTTAGTTTATTATAATGCATATTTTAACTTTACGATCAGTAATGAAATTATCTAAATAATCTATAAAACTAACAAAAACCCTAGAAAGTAATTTTAAATACTTATTTTGTCAAACCTTGCTTAAAACTAGAAAAGAACTTGAATGAAAATGAACAACTTAACTTCTTCAATAACAGGTGACGATCAAAATGACCCACTCTGGCGGGTCTTGTGTTAAACTGTTACTACTTATAATACTTGAAACATAACTTAGATTGTTATGACAGGTGTGTGCTGTGAAGGGAGATGACAGGTATTTCAGCATCAGTGTTTTGGAGATATGATTGAAGGTTCGTGAGAAGTTCTGACCACTGAAGAATGCTATGAAGCAAAGAGGAAGGGATCTTTAGAAGAGCGCTAAAGATTTGAATAAGTCACCTCACTTCCGGTGTTTCATTGTGATGCACAAAGCCTCAAATCTCATCAGTCACGTAACCATGGAGATTTGAAACAAGACTTGACAAAGTGTTTCGAACCAGTCTTTATCAACAGAGTGAAACAGGCTTCAGAGCCTCAATGTCCAACATCCCATCTTTATTCATCAGAAAAAGCATGGCAGTCTGTGATTTGGCAGTCAGATTTTTTACAGTTAATTTGACCATTCGGATATTTTGCACTGCGAATCACCAAAACTATTTCCAGTAAATAGTTCTTCATTCATCCATTTCAATCTAATGTAATAAATAACAGAAACTTAAGAAAAAATTAAATACAGAAAAAATATTCTTGCACACAAACTCCTTTATAGATCTGTGTCATGGTTCTGGGTCTTTTGACCCAGCACTTTGAGTTTCATGCCTTTTTGTATGATTGTGTTCTAGTTTGTATAGTTTAGGCTTCAGTTAGTTCTGTTTGAGTTCTACATTTCCCTATTTAGTTCTTTTCTGTTTAGGTTCCTCCCATGTCTGTGTCTGCCCCACTGTGTTGGTTATAGTGTCGTGTCTTCAGTGTGCGAGTCTGTCATGTCCCCTGTGGTTAAGTCTCCCTCCCCCTTTGTGATGTCTTTGTCTCCCTTCATATCCCTCTCACTCTGCCTGTCTCATCTCCTCCTCTTGTTTACATGTCTCCCCCATCTGCCATGTCTGTTCTCCCCATCCCGTCATGCCCTCTGTATGTGTTCCGTAGTTATGTCCGTGTCTCATGTCCCATTTCCACTTCCCTGTTCCCTTGTTAAGTCTGAGTGTCTTAGTCTGCCTATTTCCTGTTTTATTTTGACAGTCTCGTGTTCCATGTTCAGTGTGTTCAGTTTTGCTTCCCCTGTGGCATCATGTTCATTTGTATCAGCTGTGTACCCCGTGTGTTTCCACTTCCCTCGTCACCCTCATGTGCATTTATGTGGTCTATTGTGTTTCACGCCATGTTTCCATGTTACTCATGTCCAGGTTTTTTTCATGTTCATATCAGGGTTTTTTGTGTTTAATTCTAGTTCACCCAATTTAGGTTAGTGTTTAGTTTCACCTTTGCCATTTTGTTTTGTACCTTTTCATCAGCTTTATTAAATGGCTCGTTATCTGTTAAAAATCAAGTTACGTTCCACACTTCATTTTGTCTCCGTTTGGGTCTGCTATACTAACTTCACCTCAGTCTGCATTTGTTGACTGCGACAATCTGTCTTGACGCATGCTCAATCATCCAGGTAAGGAAATCCCATAAAACTGATTCTGTTCATCTGGACGTAGCATCTTCAGTGGGAGAAACGTTTCGTCACTCATCCAAGTGACTTCTTCAGTCTCAGCTGACTGCAGGTTTCCCCAACCTTATAAACAGTGCATTTGCATAATGACTGAAACTAGCACCACTGACAAACAATGGGCTGTGAGGTCAATTTCTTGATCATCACGATGCAAATTTCTTCTTAGACTGTGAGACTTCCATCAGTAATGGGGGATGTACTGTGTACCGTAATATGTACCGTAAACATACGCATAAGGATCAGTATTTAACGTATTTATCATCCACTGGAGCACAAACTGGGTGTCATCAGGACGCTACAACACAGAGCAAACACCATCCCCACAGACACAGTGGTCAGGGAAGCAGAAGCGATCCCTTATGTGTCGGGAGTATCGGAACAGCTCAGACACATTTTCTCTAAACACTGCATCTCTGTGGATTTCAAACCCCAAAACACGCTACGCCAAAAATTAGTCCACCCCAAGGATTGGGTTCCCAGGCACAAACAGAGTAATGTAGTGTACGCGGTTAAGTTACAGGAGGATTGCCAGGATTTATACATCGAGGAAACCAAAAAATCTCTGGTAAAGCGGATGGCACAACACAGAAGAGCTAATCCGTCAGTCCAGGACTCCGCAGTCTATTCACACCTACAGGCCAGTGGACACTCTTTCAATGATGAGGACGTACACATCCTGGACAGGGAGGAACGCTAGTTTGAGTGGGGAGTCAAGGAAGCCATTTACATGAAAAGGGAAAGACCATCTCCAAATTGAGGAGGGGGCCTAAGTGTACATCTTTCACCATCTTACAATGCTGTGATTGCAGTCATTCCCCAACTCTCTGTGAATGGTACTCATGGTCATTGATCAATGGTCATCTGATGAGGATGGCAACAGATTTTAGATTTACTAGAGCTAATTGTGGTATTATTGCAAACAGACTGCATGTAAGTGCCAAGTTGAACCTGTTCAATGGAAAATTAATAGCAGACCAACTCTGTCTTGTTGCTATTTTATCACCATCTTGATGGACCTTTTGAAATCCTTTGAAGACAGTAGTTAGTAGTCTCAGACCTGGTCCCGATCTTTGAAATGACCACTTGAAAGATCACCAATTTGTCGCCATAATTTCGGTCAGGACATGGACCCCAACCACTGTTTTCCCTAGTGTTCCTAAAAGAGTTATGGCTATGTTGAAGAGTAAAGACAATCAAAATAACAAATATTGGCTTTCAAGCTTCAAGTCTTAAATGCTGTATGTCTGAACATGTTTCAGTAATCGCTACTTCCTATTTTCCTAGCAAAGAGAAAGCAGACTGGCTCAAGATTTTTTTCACCATACTGTATGATTTTACTTTATCAATAGTTTAGGGTCAACGCTCTTATCCATTTTGTTTCAAATGCTTTCAATAGATGAAAGCGACAGTAACACTCAGTCTGCATACAAGCAGTAGCATCTTTCTCAACACACCTGTTCCCTGTCAGGGTGGGGAAGGTGTAGTGGGGATTCTTTCTTGAGGCAACTGTTTAATTAGGCTCAGCGTTGGCTGGCTGGCAGTGGAATCCCCCATGCTCCTCTACTCTCAACTATTTCTATGAATCTCAAAAAGAGAGAGAGTGGAGATAGACTGCAGGGCTTCAAAGCAGTCAGCAGATCTCTGCTATTTGTCTGTTCCCCCATGGCAAAGTGGAGTCTTCGTCTTTCTCTAGCTTTTCTTTCCTTTGTCTCCCTTTTCCCCATCATCCTTCTCCGTCTCACTTATTTCCTGGAGTGCTTTGAATGCAGCTCCCTCGGGGAGAGAGGGGTAGGATATGAGGAACTTGGAAGACAACAAGGAGGTTCCCTAGAGCAGGGAAGCGGGTTAGATGGGGAAACAAACTAACTGGTTGTGTTGTTGTGGCAAAATAAGCAAACCGGATTGTTATAAAAATTACAACACAAATTCATGTTCTAAACTAAGTCCATCTGTAAAAATGCAGGAGGACAGACTTGTATAAATCTTTAATTTTTAGTTTCATTAGCCAACATTTTTGGCTAATGTTGAACACTCAGTATACTGAGTCTGAGTCTGTAAAGTTACAGAGCAGCACTACTGAGTGCTGAGGCACATGGTGGATAAAAGTCACCAGCACCCAGCTGACTCAGTAACTGCAGAGTTCAAAGCCTCCTTAGGAGCTTAATGGCATTGCTCCCGTAGACTAAAGATTGTAGGTAATCCACAACGTTTGTCCACATAACTTAGTGTGTCAAGAAAAGCTGCATCATCTGTGGAGCTATACTGTGAACCCTCTGTATCCTCACCTTCGGAAAGGAGCGCAATGCAGGGGGCTCAGAGCAGCTACAGCATTTATTGGGAAATTCAGCCCCAAGTCAGCTTTCAGCTACCCATCTTATCTGTCTGTTTTGCAAGTAAGGCCAAAGGACGATCTTGCTACCTGATGGAAGCAAAATTCTTTTTTTTTGTTGGGTGGAGACGCTCGCATAATATCAAATCCTACTTTTTTAAAGCTCCCTTCGGCTTTCGTTGCTTAACAATATCCATTTAATGTATGTTTTATGGGTAGGTTTATTCACAGGGCTGTGATACTCAATCTGACTGATGTCTATCACTTTCACTTTTCATTCTTGTAATTTTTAGAACTCTAGTGCAAATCCAGCATTTCTTGCTGCTCCTTTACAATGAAAGCACTGAAGTGATGAAATGCTAGGTAACCTATTGAGAAGATGTGTTATTTTAGACATGTGTCATTGTGATGATATGAACTTGTTGAGGCATCCTAAGGTGCATTAGAAGACAAACTACAATGTGAGTTATTTCCTCTTATCTGCTTTGAGATCTCAACCTGAGTCTGAGACTCTGGAGGATGCCTATGAACAGCACATTAGCAACTAGCTATTTACAATGGAAATGAAATGTGCCCAGTTCTACATCAATTACATGAGATTACTGTTTGCCACAAGAGATGAGGCTCAAACTGAGTTCTTCAGGGGATAACATGAAAGCCAAATGCCCTTGAAAAGTCATTTTTGTTGGCAGCCCTGAGACCAGTGCTGCAAGACGGAATGAAATGAAATGGTAATGAAAGCTTAATCTCCACACACACATACATACTTGCCAGAAATACAAACACTGTGCACCAAATTAACTTTGTGTACACATGAGAAAACTTTCAGAAGCAGCATTAACACTTCTGTGAAGCTACACATAAAGTCAACAGATCCCCACTTGCATTTTCGTGAGTCAGCACCAATGGCTCCCACTTGTCAGGTTCATTCTGGTGAAATGCGGACGCACACGCACATGCACACACACACAGACACACAGAGAGAGAGAGAGAGAATGCATGGAGAGAAGAAAATGGCTAAAACGCAAACATCCAAACAGGTAACTTGTGACACATCATTAAAGCTTCATTGCACCAGCCTAAATACATCTCCACTGGTTCAAACAGTTCAGGGTAACTGTCAAATAATAATGAAATGCCATGATGGTCTTTTAATTGAAACAGGGGCAACTGTAGCTCAGGCAGTAGAGCAGGCAGTCTCTGTCAGTGCAACGATCTCTGGCTCATCCAGTCCAAGTGGCGAAGTATCCTCGGATCCTTGGTCAAGATACTTAACCCCAGCTTGCACTCCCCGATGCATCCATCAGATTGTGTGTGTGAATGTTAGATAAAGCATTTAGGCATAGATAAAAATGCTGTCTGAATGTGATTGAGTAAATAAGATTTTTAGTAGAAAGCACTTTGAGTGCTCGAGTTGAGTAGCAAGGCGCTATAAGTGCTAGTCCATTTACCATTTAGAAAACTACTCGCTTTGCCTTCAAGACCAACTTTTGTCACAACTAAGTCTGAGACTCTGCACAATGCCTATAAACAGCACATTAGCAGCTACCTATTTACAATGATATGAAAGAAATTAAGCCAATTCCCGTCTACATCAATTATACGTGATAACTCTTTGCCGTAAAAGCTGAGGCTCAAACCGAGGCCTTCAGGCGATAATAGCCATGGCTGCAAATCACAACAACAGTCATCTCAAAGGTATGTAAATGCAAATGCAGAACAAAACTAAACACAATCAAAAATGAAAATGGAGACGGAAAGGTGATAAAGGACATGAGGATGACATCACACAGTAAATAATCAATACTGGAATGGTTAAAGAAGACACTTGGACTATGATGAAGTCACAGTGGGAAAGAGTAGCTAACTGAGAGCCGTTTCTTTGGCAGTTGCTCACTGGAGATGCATCGTCAGAAGCTCATCACAAAAATAATCTGAGCAGCAGGGGGAAAGCCAGTATATTTGCAAATGGTCAATATACTATAACCATTTTTGCAAGTAATCAGTGCTGTGCTGCTCAGATTTCAACACGTAATTCCTAACTTTTAAATCCCAAATGGTGAAGTAGGCCTACCTTCCTCTTCTTGAACGCCTGTCTGGCTAGGTATCCCCTGCAAGCAGCCTGGAACAGAGAAATGTTCCTCCTAGTCTGGAAATCTCGCTGCTCCTCCAGTCTGGACAGAATCCCTGCTCTGAAGAACACCTGCAGGAGGACAAGTAGAGTTAGAAGAGTGTCACATATACCGGCTTTCTCCTTTATTTTCTCACATTAGTAACTCTGGGTACTGACATACCTGAAGTTAATATTTCAAGTTCAGGTAAAGTGCTGTGAAAAACTATTTGCTCCCTTCCTGATTTCTTTCTTTCTTTTTTTTTTTTTTCATACTTCTCACAATTACATGTTTCAGATCATCAAACTAATTTTCATATTAGAAAACGATAACCAGCGTATTTAGAAATAAATGTAGTTTACTTTTGTAAACTTTTGTGAATGTAGTACTTTTTGAAATGATGACTTCGTGCGTTAAGGGAAAAAAGCTATTCAAACTGATAATGTTAAGTCTTATTCGATGGACGACACTTGTGTCAGCTCCCACAGACTACGATTTTTTTTTTTAGACTCTGCAATTAGGAGATTATTAACAACTGGTATCTATTTTATACATTTTCTGTACCGCTTCTTGTCATTGTGTAATCAAAGCAACAATTTGCATATTAATGATAAAGAAACTGACCTCACAGCTCATTGTTTGTCAGTCGGGCTAGTTTTAGTCATTAATCAAATGTAATCTTTATAATGTAGGGGAAACCTGCAGTCAGCTAAGACTGAAGAAGTCAATTAGAAGATGGACGAAACGTTTCTCCTGCTGAAAACGCTACGTTCAGTTGAACAGAATCAACTTTTTGGGACCTTGCTTTGTGCACTGGTGCGCAGTCATGTTGGAACAGAAAGGAGGCCATTACCAAACTGTTCCCACAAAGTTGGGAGCATGAAATTGTCCAAAATGCCTTGGTATGCTGAAGCATTAAGAGTTCCTTTCATTGGAACTAAAACAGCAGTTCAAAGAAATTATTAAAAGCCCTAAATTACAAATGATAATTATGTCCATGATGAGTATATGTAAACTTCTGCAATAATCAATAAACTATAACCTGCATTATAGTTCAGTTAGGTGCTCTGCAATGATTTTGAGGCAGAGTGCCAGTCAAAAGTTGCAGCCATGCTGCTATAGTTTTTTTATAGTGGTTTAATGAGCATTAGGTTGTTCCTCATCCAGCTGCCCATGAGCCATGTTTACTGCCAGAGGAGAAAACAACAACAAAAAAATGTGTTCAGGGCTTATAGCAAATTCTAGAGTATCAAAGAACATGATGATGAATTACTTTTTATGTTTGTGGAGCTTTATAGAGCTCTACAAATACTGATATTTTGTGTAAAATGAGGTATCAAAGACTTTGCCATCAGTGTAAAAGGCATTGTACAGGCCCTTTCCCATTACAATCTAACAGTTTCAAATATTGACCTAGTGTTGTTGTGGCTATAGATGTTGGTGGAAAAACCAAGTGGCTAAGGTATGAAAAGTACAGAAATATTTTTTTCCCCACTCCCAAAAGCATGGATTCAGGTACCAGAAATTAATTCTGCTCCAGTGGGATTTTCTGTCGTGGGCAGATGATGTCTAACTAGCCTGGAAAGAGACAGCACATGTGGCAAACATGAACAGCTATGCTCCTCAGAGACCCTTTTGTCAGCATGGGAATGGTTTAATACTACCATGCAGAAAGAGACAAAAAGTTTGGCATTGCACACCAGGGATAGTTTGGCAGCATTACGCAAGTCATTTGTCAGCCTGGAGAGCATGCAGCCACCTGCAGTCCACAGATCTTGTGTTACTGCTAATTCCTCAAGACCAGTGAGAGTCCAGACACAACTAATGCAAAAAATGTGTGTTTTTCTCTTTAATTTTAAATGGCAGGACATTTCACGTGTTAGAAAAGCCAGAGAAAGACAATGCTGGTACTTTGAAGTATCAAGACCCTTGGCCTAAATCAATAAACAAAACAAGAGAGGTAAGATGAATAGCACTGATTACCTCTCTAGCATGGCTGTAGAATGATATGATAAATTAGTCAGAAAGTGAACAGTCACCTGCTGAAGCCAATCTAACAAGGGCCAGTCCAATGGCTAGACAACTGTAAAGATGAAATGTAATATTATTATTTACCAAAATCGTCCAAAGATGGACAACAGGTGAATTAGCAACAGTCATGAGTGGCCAAGGCTGATGCAGAGGTATTTTGACAGCATGAGTGGGACCTAGACCAGGGGTGTCAAACAGCCACATCCAGCCTGCGATACAATTACACTCAACAAAAATATAAACGCAACACCTTTGTTTCTGCTCCGATTTTCCATGAGATGGACTTAAAGATCTAAAATTCATTCCAGATACACAATATTACCATTTCTCTCAAACGTTCACAAATCAGTCTAAATGTGTGATAGTGAGCACTTCTGCTTTGCTAAGATAATCCATCCCACCTCACAGGTGTGCCACATCAAGATGCTGATCTGACATCATGAGTAGTGCACAGGTGTACCTTATACTGCCCACAATAAAAGGCCACCCTGGAATGTGCAGTTTTTTTGCTTTATTGGGGGTCTGGGGACTCAGAACCGGTCAGTATCTGGTGTGACCACCATTTGCCTCATGCAGTGCAACACATCTTCTTCGCATAGAGTTTATCAGATTGTCAATTGT
>VVHJ01060989.1:0-26629 GCA_015107715.1 Tylochromis polylepis | reverse complement strand
GGGAAGGAGGCACAACAGGAGCAAATACAGCCAGATGATAGTCAGAATGGAGGAAACATCATGTCAGAGCACAGCAAAAAGATCTGTACTGGTGTGAGCTGCCTGCTCCATTTACTTTCAGAGTCACCAGCACAGAAGCAGGAATTCATATCATTTAGAAGTATTTTAGCAAAAGAAAATTATAGCACTGTAACAAATGAATTACATTTAACAGTCTTGATTTGTAATTCATCACTGAACTACAGCATTACTTGAATACAATTAAAAATAAAGTGTTCTTTACCCAAAAGAAACAAAAAATTCCAATTCAAAGGTGACAATAACGGTACCATTCACAAATGCACAGCTCTTTTTAATTGTATATATTTGAGCTACATGTAACACTGCATGACAGCTTCATACAGTTATGGGAAATATTTTTGCAATAAGTCCTACATTAATTCTTCCAGCACTTCCTAAGTCAATTTTTTCTTTCCAGCTGATCCACCTGATAGTCTCCTGGTCCTCCTGGTTGACTTGCCCATTTCGCTCTCTTTCATCCAGAACTTCAGTAAGATCTCTTTCCCACTAAGCAGTCTCCCCTCTCCCAAGCTTGCTTTCTGTTGGAGCCCAGAAGCTCTGACATCAGGTACAGTTCAGGTTTACTGTGAAACAATGAGACAGTTCCCAACCAGGAAAGGAGGCTAAAGTCCTTTTGCTTTGTTTGACTGTTTGTTCTAGTTTTGCATTTTGCTAGCTAGAGGGTGCAAGCAGTCTATTCAGGCTGCACAACGAAGAACAGAACAGACACTGCCAGTCGTTGAGCAGGACTTGTGCTTACAGCCCAGCGCCATGCACATCCATTGCTATTACAGAAAATGCCAGAACTGGCTGGTCTGCCACTCGCATCCCATTCTCTTCCAATTTTTCTTACCAGGGAAAGACTGGTAAAAAAAAAATTTACCAGCCACCCGCTGAAACTGGTATCTTTCCCTTTTTCATCTTTGGCTTGGATTCCTCTTGAAGAGGCACCTGATTAATTTAGTACAAAAATACAATTAGCAATCAGTAACTAAATGTGGACTTTAATATGCTTTTTTTCCCCATGTATTACCAGTTAAAGCATAAAAAGACTTTGTAAAGAGCATTTGTGGTGGGAGTCTGCACGTCATCCTGCGCAGGCAGTGCAGAGGCTACTATGCCCTCTTGACCAGGGGCATGGTGGTCACCACCTCCACAGCCGTGTTGTTGACGAGAAGTGGAGCACGGCTGGGCTGCTCCTTCACTTTAGTGTGGTCCATGTTCAGGATCAGGCTGTTGATTCTACACCTGCCCGCCAGCGGCTCCACCTTCTCTCTGTAGGCCAAGCTGTTGGAATTTTACACTACCTGTAGAATTTGTCTAACTAAACCTTTTGACAATTTACTAATGCTTGCGGATGTTACATGTGCATAAAAAAGATTTATATATTTTTTTTAAACAAGTTTTGAAAAAACTTCTATAAATGCACAACATATCTGTTAATTAACAAATAAATCTATGTACAGTTACAGAAACGCTTCTTTTACTGTCATTTTCAGTCAGTGCATCGATTTTTGGATAAGTATTTACATCATTAAACTAGAATTAAATAGTTCTATCTTTTACATAAACATCGCATACTTCTGAAATTGTGCTATATTTGTGATTGTATTTTTACAATCTTCTAATGTGGAAAAAAATTCTGTACAAAAAATGCATCAGTCATGTTTACTTGCAGTTAAAGGTTTTTCATGTTATTTTACATTAGAATTGTTAATTCACAGTCTATTTCTATCCTTTTGTTTGTATTTAATGCATTTAAAAGTAACATGCGGATAGGAAATAGGAAAAATTCTGTTAAATTATAGATTTTATTTACAATATTTTATTTTATCTAGTCTAAGCGCAGTGTTAGCACTGTCATTTTCAACATCTGCACGGATGTTAAAATCACCCATTGTAATTTTGCGACCTGAACTGAGCAAACCAGATAAAAGTCTGACAAATTAGACAGAGATTCCAAGCGAGGGACAGGTGGATGATAGATAACAACAAATAAAAGTGTTTTTTGAGTCAAGTAGGGTTTACAAGGCTTTACGTCAGGCTTTCAAATGAATTACATCTCTTTCTGGATCTATGCCCATTAAAAAGAAGAACGAGACCTAATGTTTAATAATCCACATTTAACTGTTTTATCGTTCCGTATTTGTGCTGACATTTTTTTGGCTGATTTTTGATGATCTGGGAGCAGGTGTCCACATTGACCCTCACGCTAGGAGCCTAGGGGACCCTGGCAGACCTCATGGGCACAGAACGTGTAATCCCTGCTCACGGCAGTTATGTAGAAAATATTTTCTTTTTTTTAAATGTCCAATTTTTTTTCTTGTTTCCAATTATACATGCCAGTCAATTTGACTTAACTGTACATCTTACATGATAATGATCAAGGAGCTGACCTCACAGCCCATTGTTCTCCAGTGGGCTGGTTTCAGTCATTGTGCAAATCTGCTGTTTATAAGGTTGGAAACCTGCAGTCAGCTCAGACTGAAGAAGTCACTGGATGATGATGATGAAACGTTTGTCCCACTGAAAACGTCCAGATGAACACAATCAACTTTTTGGGATCTACATCTTACACAATAATCTACCTTTTATATGGGCCGACTAAGGCTAGTATCATCATGGTTTGTTGCCTTTGTAATACCTATTAAACAAAATAATTAAGGAAAAATGTGAATTAATAACAGCTCATTTAAAAGTTTAAGCTTAATCTAAATTTATTTCAAATAAGTTTGTATGTTTGTTTTTAAATAACTTGTTCGTGTGAGTGGAGGATGGATGGAGGCAGGTTTGTGAATCAGGAAGTACAAAGGATTAGTAAGAAAGAAGTGAGGAGGACAGCAATGAAGAGGATAAAATATAGATATAGAGATGTCAGTGGACTTTTTAACCACTTTTTTTAAAACTCCGTCAGTAAGAGAAGTGAGGATCAGTGAGCAGCAGTGCTACAGAGTATTGGTGGAGGAGTATACAGAAGGAGATGGACTGTGTTGTTGTGGGTCGAGAGAAAGTATATGATAGGGTGCCAAGAGAGGAAATGCAATACTGTCTGAGGAAGTCAGGAGTGGCAGAGAACTATGTGAGGTTCATGCAGGACAAATGTGTGGACAGTGAGAAAGTGGTAAGGTCTGCAGTGCAAGTGAGAGATGGGTTCAAGGTGGGTGGATTTACATCACTGATCCACTCTGAGCCCTTTCTTGTTTGCAGCGGTGATGGACAGACCCATCTATCATCCTGTCCATCTATCAGACCATGGACTATGACCTCGGTTAGACCATGGAGTATGACGTTTGCATATGACATTGTAATTTGTAGTAATAGTAGGGAGCTAGTGGAAAGAGGAAGATTCATGGATGTAGTGAGGGAAGACATGCAGAGTCTTAGAGTGACAGAAAAGGATGCAAGGAAAAGACTGAGATGAAAAACTGCTATGGTGACCAGCTGAACGAAGAACTTCGTGACTTCGTTGTTTCCTGTTTATGATATGCTGAGTTCAGCGCTGGACTGGGACAAAAAAATTGGCTCTGGCATTTTTGGTCCGGGCAGCCCATCGTGATCAGTCACCAGCACAGATGGTCTTGTTAAATATGTCCACATATGCGTGCAGTTCCTTAGAACAACAGTAAGGCTGGGTAGTACATGCAAAATAAAATGGAAATTAAATAATTAGTCACATAATCGCTTTATTTCCTAAATAAAAGATTCATTACTAGGAATAACTGTTGTTGTTGTTGGTTGTTGGTGTTTTGTTTGGGTTGGTGCTTTAAAGAAGCCTGTCTCATAGCAGAACTTGGGTGCGTAAAATAGTTTACGGACTGGTCTTCTATCTCTTTCTCCTCCACTTCTTCACAACAATTAGGCCCAATTAGACAGAGAGAGGCAGGGGTGATGTCAATTAATGATGGTTTGAACGAGGAGTGAAAGAAGCATCTATGTCCACTGTGAACGACCATCTTTGAACAGAGGAGGTGGTTTACCACACCAACTGTCTGCTATCTATAATCCAGTTTTGAGATCCTTCCCAGACGCCTTAACGCCCACTCACATCCTGGGCCATGTGACCTCAGGTAATCACATGATAGGGCTAGGTTTCACAATGGGTTCACCTGAAACCTTGGCTGATTGAGACCCACACCTGTTTTCACACCTGGACTCGTGTGATTAGGTAGAGGATCAACAGGGGGTCCATGACCCTCTTGGGGGACACTCCCATAGGGCTTTAAATCTGGGACTCTCCACCATTTGCTCTTAGAACTGAAGAAGCTTCTTGGATGAAATGTCTTCAAGAAACTTAAAGAAGTCCAGACGCTTTTCTTTCCAAGCTCCTTAGACTACCATGACCTGGATGAGAACCCTCACAGACAGATGTGTCATGGTGTGACTAGGAGGACTCGGTGGTTGCTCCGTGATCGCATCGAAGTTTGTCATCAGAGATCGATTGCAAGTAGTTGTTGCAACCAAGTGTTTTTATCTAAAGACTGAATGTGCAACACGCTCCCCCTCTGAGCGGCCACTTTCTCGTCTCCAGACCATCACAGTCCGAAGCGAATCTCCACCTGCAGGCTCTGCTGCTTTTACTCACCTTTGCCCATTTTCTGTGACAGAGTGAGAATAAACTGCATGAAAGACGGAGGAAGCTGCTTTGACTTAGGGGTGGGTTTAAAAAAATCGATTTCCCGATTCAAATCGATTTTGGTTTGAATAACGCGATATTCATTAAATCCTGAATCGATTTTTAAATATAAATGTATTTTACCAGAAACGCCAGAATCTCAGGTTAAAGCTCACAAAACTATTTCAACAACCACCAAACAGCTAAAACAGAAGATGAGAGCAGGTACACAGATTCCACACAGAGACGTAAACACAGAGCGTGGATCGTTCACCCGACGCCACGTACACGGACACGCCGTCAGGGCTGAAAGCCGACAGCTCACAGATTCTGATGCTGCAGGTTTCATCACTCTGACCTAAATTCACTGAACCAAACTACGCTTCACGTTTGATAAACGTCGTCATTCATTCCCTCTGACTTTGCTGTTTTGCTTCCACCACGATAAAATCACACTTCCTGCACAGCTCTCTCTCTCTCTCAGTGTACTTCAAGAACAGTTTCCCATCTCAAATCTCTGTTTTCTGCATTATTTGCTTGATTATTAGGCACCAGTCTACAGTTGTGTACAGCGCTGTCAGCAGCTGGTCTGTTTTGGGGTTTTTTTTGTTGTTGTTTTTTTCCAAAAATGACCTCTGACAAAGCCTCATTTCTGCTGTTCAACACCGAAGAAATTTAACCTTTTACAAATGATGCCAAATTTCAAAGCCCTTAGCTGTGTCTCTAATCAAACCAATGTAACTTTGCTCTGCTTCACTTCAGCAGCATCAGGTAATGTTCATATGCTGATTCATGGTTTTCTTCAGTTTTTGTTCTACTGCAGAATATTTTTAAGGGGTTTCTAATCGAATCGGGACCTTGTGAATCGGAATCGAATCAATTACAGAGATTGAATCGATACCGAGCCCTACTTTGACTCCACCTGTTGGTTTTGGACCTCTGAGATTAATCAGAAATATATACGTAATAATTATATGAGGCTGGTAAGCACTGAGAGTCAATGGCTGAAAGGTTAATGAAACTCTTGGACTTTCACATTATTTAGGATTATGCATCAAAACTACGTATTTGGGTTAAGAAACAAAGAAGAGAGCCATTCACAGCTGACAACAAAACGTAAGAAGAAACGCTGCAGTGAAAAACTGAAAAGTTTTAAGGTTTTTTTTCTCCCTTTAAGCATTTCTTTCCTAAATTTAAGCCGGTACGTTTCATCAGGGAAGAACAAAGAGCACAATCAGCAATGCCGTCCACGTTTTCATGCCTTTTTTTTTTTTTAACAAAGCCTTTTATCACACAGCTCGGTTGGACCGTCTGATCATATGTTTCCTCTTTTAGCTGCTGATTGGCTGTTTGGGGGCAGACGAGCCACCATCTTTGCCACTATTGAATTCTTTGAGTGCCAGTTCTCTGATAACGTCCCTGAACTCTTCTGGTCTTCACTTCTACAATCCATTCATAACAAAGCACGTTAGCCCTTAAACTGCAGTCTAAGAACAATGAAGGTCCTTCGTGTCGTGGATCCAAGAAACATGAAACGTCTTCCACTTGGATGAAGCGACAAAAACTTTAGTAGCTAGAACTGCTGTGCTGCACTAACAGCTTTGATACCAGGATGCGCCCAGTAAGACCTGCTTTGGACGTAAAGTTGTACTTACCCATTTTATTTCATTATTAATGATTCTCAGTGTTTTCCCGTGGCCTCGGTGAGCCCGGGCGAGATGACGCGGTGGTGTGAGGTCGAGGAAAGAGGATGACAATAACAGACTAACCACATGGTAAAATAACCACATGCGTGATGGGGAAAAAAATCAAAGAAAAGAAGTTTTTTAAAAGGAGCACGATCAGGCGTTGTAACTGAAGCAGCTCAGCACATTGTCAGAAACTCAAACGGCGTGTTTTTGAGACCCTCCGGGTGAGAAGGTTTTGTTTTGTAACTGAGCGCTAACAGACGGTTCAGAATAACCTCAGACGAGCTGAAGCATCCTCCGATTCACCGGCGTGAAAGAAAGAGCTGTTCGCTAATTTGCGAAGAGGATGAATCCAATCCTTTATGTGCCGATGGTAAATGTGTGGTTGTATTTTAAGTGCCAGCATCCAAAAGAGAAGAAAAAATATGAGAGAATACACTCAGAAATAATTAGATTCAGTGGCTGAATGGGCCAAGAGCTTGGATGAAGAACTCAGGGTCACAGGTTCAAGTTTCCTTTCAAATTTCTAATTTGCGAGTGTTTTCAAAGCCTACATGTAGTGGAAATATTGAAAAGCTTCACGAGAAGAGTGCTGAGGCTATGCAAAGTATTAGCTCACTGCAGTACGCAGCTGCGCTGAGTTGTGGCGTGTTTGGAGTTGACACACCGCTTTTGCTTTTGACAATCAAGAAGCAGCATCTAAAGGAAAAACTTGAAAAAGCTCTCGCTTATGAAGACTCAATGGCTCAATCAGCAAAGCAGACAGGTTTAGAGGTGATGAGATCAAGTCACATCTCTGCTTCTGAAAGGCTGTTTGAAAGCCGGCGGCAGTGTAAAGACTGAAAAGCTGCCAGTGAAGCAGCTGCAGGACTCAGTCAGCTGATAGCATGAAGGCTGTGGGTTTGAGTCCCATTTACAGCCTCAGTCTCTGAACCTCTGAGTGTCTGTGGGAGACACAGATATGAAGAGGGGGCTCTCATTCCTGCCCGACTAACGCTAACAATCACACAGAGACTTTTAAAGAAGAGAAGCCCAAATGAAGGCTCACATTCTGACAGGGAACCAAAGGTTTCATGACGTTTCCACCAGTGAACAAAACAGGAAAGGCCAGTAAAAACACAGCGCTGCCATCAAACAGTCTCTTTGGAGAACCATGAAGACTCAAACATCTGGACATATCTGCTGGATAATCAAAAATGAAATCACATCTGGAGAACTAAATAAATAACCGCCAGGGAACATTTGAAATGGAGAACAAAAAAACCCCAAAACATGACATTCAAAGACCTCAAAGATGCCCCGACCGGAGAACCAAAACAGAATTTTGCTAAATATATAGACATGAACCCGCCAAACCATCACATCTCTTTGCTGCTGCTCTCAGGGGTCACCGCAGCAGATCACCTGCCTCCATCTCCTCCTATCCCAGCATCCTCCTCTCTCACTCCAACCTGCTGCATGTCCTCCTCCAGTACATCCATGGATCTTCTCTGAGTCTTCCTCTTTTCCTCCGGCCCGGATGCTCCATATTTAACATCGTTAGTCCAATATATCCTCCCCCGGATTTAAAGCGGTTCGACTGACCCAGAACGGCGTTCTGGCACCTTCAGCAATTCAATCTGGGAGCAGGTCAATCCATTTTACTGTCGAACGGTTCATTTTTCATGAGCTGCATGCAGGCATTGCTTCCAGTGAGTAATAAGAAACCACTACATCTGATCTCAGGGTTTCCCCACCTGCCAAACCCCACTTTAACCCCCGACTGTCCCTCTTGGCCAGCAGACCAAGCTAAAGATCCTCCTCACTCCCAGTGAAGATCTGAGCATTCACGCTGGCAAACCTACAAAGACATCTTCATTTGGGATCCAGAACTATAACCCGTTCGCACTGAAAAACTAAACAAAGCAAGCCCTCGACAGATAACCGAAATCAAGACCCCATTTGCTGCTTTCCTACCAGAGCAGCAACACACAGGATCACATTTCCAGAAACCAAGGAAGCAAAACAGAATCCTAGCTGGAGAAAATACAACATAAGCAGCGCCTCTCACCTCGTCCCTCAGAGCCTTTGAAGTACAGGAGATACCCACATGAAATGTTCAGGGCTGAAAGACATGTTTAATCTCTGTTAACAACTGCAAACAGATCAGGTTGCTGTTGCCAGACAAAATCTGCTTTTGTTCAGCACGATTTATTTCCATAACCAACTCTGAGCGCCGGCATCATGGGACATCTACTGGTTTCAATCCCAGCCCTGCACCAGTTTAACGCCTGCGACGTCGAGGAGCAGGAACAAGCCTGGATGTTTGATCTGTTTCTGATCATTCGTTCAAAACCGGAAAACCAAAAACAACCACACCTCAGTTAAAACAAATAACGAGGCTCCCATTAAAGCGCCGGCCTGGCTCCTCCAGCAGCATTGTTGCACTACAGCTTCCCACCAGCAGGGGCAGCAGAGAGCTCAGCGCTGCAGATCAGCAGCAGGTGGGAGGAGCACCTGTCCTTCAAGAAGTCAGGAGTTTCACTGGCCCTCATGCCGGTACGTCCCCGTGTGTGTGTTTGGTTTGTCATCACTGAGCAGCTCATTTAATCAGAGTCATTATCAGGTTTGCAGCCTTCATATCCTCAGCCTGCCGTGGCTCATTCAGTCTCAGCAAATGAAACAACAAAAAGCGCTTCATAAACGAGACAGAATTTTCTTTTTTCTCCAAACAATCCAAATCAGCCGAAAGCTTTCACAGAGATTAAAACCTGAATATGGAAAAACACGCACCGGCATCTCACCAGGTAACAAATCCAAAGTGTCACTTTAGGAAGAAGAAAACAGATTTAAAATCCGGGGTTGCGATCGCTCTCATTTACTCACTAATATTATTTTTTAAATACAGTTTGGAGGCAGAAACAGCCTCGAAGGAGTTTTCTTTAATAAATAAATAAAAAGCGTTGTCAGTGGATTAAAAGGAAATGTCCATTTTTAATACTGGAACAATGTGGTGATGATTTCACAGACTTAAAGTGAGCGAGCTGTGCTGATGGGCTTCTTTGGTTCGCGGTTATTATTTTGTGATATTTCTTTAAAACGTTGTAAAGCTGAGAGCTGTTCAGAAAACATCTTGAATGACTTTCAAAAACAAGAACTGGGTGCACAGGCTTTCATTTATTTGGGATTTTCTCTGATCCACACAGGCTCAAATACACACATACAGCCCCGCTGACATTTGGTTAAAAGTTCCTCAGCAAGTTAAACCTCGGCCGGATGCTTTTGGTACTGGGGAGCAAGCTTCTGGAATAACTCTGTCTGGATATCTGACCAGTGTTGTGTGCAGAGTTTGTAAAATCGCTCCGTTTCTTGTCTCTGCTTTCAAGCACA
Source organism: Tylochromis polylepis (assembly GCA_015107715.1). Classification (NCBI taxonomy): domain Eukaryota; kingdom Metazoa; phylum Chordata; class Actinopteri; order Cichliformes; family Cichlidae; genus Tylochromis; species Tylochromis polylepis. The sequence goes on along the minus strand of VVHJ01060989.1, from coordinate 16,900 downwards.
GTTCACGGGCTGAGGCCGGGCTTTTGGGAAGATCACTCCAGTTCTGATGTGTGTCTGGGATCACTGTCCTGTAGGAGCACCACCTGTGTCCCGGTTTTAACCACCTGGCTGTTGATTTGAGGTGAAGTTGAAGAATTTGGAGGCAGTCGTCCTCCTCGATCCCATCCACCAGTACCACTGACAGGTAAACGGCCCCCAAGCACGATGCTACCAGCACCCTGTTTATCACAGTTCTTAGGTGTGAAAGCCTCACCTTTAAGAAACATGGCTGCTGTCACTGTGGCAGCCAGTGACGCTGGTGTTCCAGCAGTTCCCAGTTCCGCTTGCGACTCCTGGACGGTTCCTGAACATCCTAACAAGTTTCCTCTCATCTGAGGGCGACGGTTTGGATCTTCCTCCAGACTTTGGCAAAGCGCAGACACAGCCAAATAACTTTTGCTTATAAATAACTGTTTGAACTGATGATCTTGAAATCTGCAGTTGTTTAGAAATGGCTCCAAGAGACCTTCCCAACTTGTGTAAATCCAAGTTCCTTCGACTTTTTCGTTGGGTGGGTTCTGTCAAACAAATCCTTGTCGTCCTGCAAAGAGGATCCCAGCTGTATCCGATCATGGGCACTACCCAGGAGTTAACAGGCCTGGGCCGTGTCAGCACCACTTTAACTTATCTGAGCCTGTATGCATACGTTTAACCCTTCAGATTAGAGAAGAGCCAAAATAAATTCAAGCTTGTGCACCCAGTTCTTGTATTTTAAAGTCATTAAAGATGCTTTTCCACCGTTTAACCACATCAGCAGCTTCCATCCACACTTCCTGTCACATGGGTTGCAGCCTGGTTGTACCCGACGGCGCGTGTTTGTTGTTTCCGCCTTCAGCGAGGACGGTTTTCTTGAACATTTAGTACTGCGCTTCATTGAAGGTTGTTGAATTTGCACTGTTTTTTCTTTTTTTTTTTTAGGTACTAAACCGTCATCGGAGGCTGACCTGCGGCTCTCGCTCAGACATGCCTGGCTGGTCTCGCTGTTGCCGAACACATAGCGTCGCTTTAGCCATGATATTGCGAGGTAACACCCTTACATCACAGTATTACCAGGGAGTTTTTCCTTCCCACTGTCGCCAAGTGCTCTCTCACAGGGGGTCTCTATATTCTTGTGGGGACCTTACACTATACAGAGGTGACTGCTGTTGTGATTAGGTGCTATGTAAAAGAAATGTAATTTTGAATTGTATTTTTGTGGAATTTGGCACAGGCCAGGTTTCTTTACATTTAAACCTTTTTGTTGTTAGGTAAAGGTTTTAGTCAGAAATAATTTCTGACTGCTGGTAAGGTTTGTTTGTTTTTGTTTTTCATTTATTGCCATATCGCGTGTTTTTCCTTTTGTGTGCTTCATTTCTGGCACCTGCATCCACCTGGAGGATGTGTAATCAAAACCGAGCCTCTGCGTTTGTCAGTCAAGGCCAGCGTTCACTGCTCGCTGCAGAGAAAAATCAAGACAATCACACAGTTTTTAAAAAACTGATGTGTGCAGGCTGTTTGTCGGGCCGCTTTGTTTTTGCAGCCTCTCGCTGTACGTTTTAAACTCCACCACCAGCTCACCTGATTCAGCTCTAATGCAGTATTGATTAGGCGTTGTCTGAACATGCCAGCGCGGATCAAAGCTGCGATAAAGACTCGGGGGTTGCGCTGCTGCATATCGATCGCTGAACCTGTTGTTAGTGAAGATGTTTTCTGTGATTCATCATCAGTGCGAGCCCGTTTCAGGTTGAATCCGTCGGCAGGGATTGTGTGAGCCGCGGGTATTTTGATCATCTGTCGCCTGCCTGTGAAGTGAAAGCGTGTGAGTGAGAATATACGTCTGTTTGAAGTCACAATCAAGCGCTTCATAAAGAATATCAGAAAGTAAAGATTCAACACATTTGGCTTCTCATTTAGTCTCTTTAATATCGCGGCTGTATTCAGGAGCTCGTGATAACCTGCCTTTAATGAATTTCCTTTAATGTGTGTTTTCAATTAGCCGAGCGCCCTCGTTAATGAACCCGCCGCTGTAATAACGCTCTGTCCCCCGTCAGGGATCAAACTCGCGTGCAGGAGCTGCTGATGGTGCAGCCGACCGTTTATCCTGCCAAGCGCTGAGGAGCAGCCCTTCATCATCCTCCTCTTCTGCGGTAAGACGGTGATAAAGTGCTTCTTGCACAGGCGGGGCCATGATTCCAGCTTCCTGATGTGTCCCAGGTACGTCTTATTCTCGCCCTCGTGTTCATTGTTTCTGCAGCCGCGGGGGAAGTAAACATCCGAACCGCAGTTTTATCTTCGCCGAGGGTTTCTGCTTCCTGCCGACGTCCTCCGCTGCTTGCATCAGCTTCTTCTTCTTCTTCATGCAAATGCAACAAGAAATCTTACACAGAGCTCACACTCGGTAGTAATGAGGAGAAAATCAGCCTGCGTTCAGTGAGAAATTAAACACGGTGATGACTTCCTCTCATTTTTAGAGAGCGCCTGAATCCCAGCAACGAAAGACTAGGTTATTTTGATGTAGCGCCTCCGCCTGTTCACGCATTAAATCTGACAGAATTTAATGCTTAAAAAAGACGGATGTAGTTAATTCAGGTGTGAGCGTCCACTTTTAAGCCTCAAGGCTGATGAAAATGATCCAGAAGGCACAAACACATTGGAGGTGAAGGCTGAGGTGAAGCCTGGCAGCTACAGCGGCCTGTGTCGGCCTCCACCTGTCAGTCAAACAGGCCAGGTCAGTTATTAAAAAAACCCACCCCCTCTAACGCTCTTATGAAGGAGGGAATTAGAGAGAGCAGAGGCTGTGAATGTGTTTATTTCTGCTGTGAAGTTGGATTTGTAACACGGGAGTCTGTGGGGGTGGACTCGTTGCTGGAGCCTCTAGTGGACGTTAGAGGAACTGCAGTTTTGGGGTTTTCAGGTTCAAAGGTGGGCTCCTGTTTGGTGTAAATGAGCTAAATATTTCAGTGAGTCGAGTTAAATATTTGACAGGTACTCTTCCTCCTACAGCCCCTTCAAGCGCGCCATGTTTCAGATTTTTACCGTATGAAGGTGACGTGATGTTTTTGTTTTTCGGTTCTCTGGTGGGGATGTATTTGTGGCGCTGGTTGGCAGGCGGGAATGTCAGGCGTGTCTCGGCCTTGACCTCACAGTATAATAGGCGACTGCTGTTGTGAGTGGCCACTATATAATAAGTCTTTGACTGGTGAGTGGGTCTATGTCAGTATATTCTGCTTTCATATAAAGAACTGTGTTTGGTGATTCATCGGTTGTGAGTGTGCAGGGATGTGGTCTGTTTATCATTACCGATAGTTTGGGTTCTCCAGTGATGACTTGTGTATCTGGTTCTATGGTCTGTTTTGTTCTCCACTAATATTATCACCTTATTTTTGGTTCTCCTGATTCTGAGGAGGCCAGCTGGGAACCTTTTTACTGGTTTTATATGGGAGTCTTCCACAGCGTGTCTTTATCCTGTCTTCCTTCTCTCACCCCAAGCAGTCGCGGCAGATGGCCCCGCCCCTCCCTGAGCCTGGTTGTGCCAGATGTTTCTTCCTGTTAAAAGGGAGTTTTTCCTTCCTACTGTCACCGAAGTGTTTCGTCATAGGGGGTCATATGATTGTTGGGGTTTTCTCTGTATTATTGTGTGGTTCTTACCTTACAGTATAAAGCAGTTGAGGCAACTGTTGTTGTGATTTGGCGCTACATAAATAAAACTGAACTGAATTGAAATGACCCTTTAATATGCTTTAAATCTTATAGTACCAGTTTGTTGCATTAAAGCGCTCTTCTTAGGGCACTGCTTATAGCTGCAGGAGTGGTTTAGATGCTTACTGTTTTTAGGATTTATTGAATATGAGAGTAAATCTTTGTCTGTACTGAGAGCAGGAGCTTCCTTTGGCTCATTCGGCTTTGTTTTAATGCTTACCCCGGCTTTTCTGAACTTGGAAAACCTCGGACCTTTCTGTGTTTAAACTGAAAACATATTAAATGTTTTAATGAGTGGAACATGGATGGAAGAATTAGCCAAAAGGAAAAAAAAATCAGCAGAAACTGAAGCAGATTTCAGGCGCGCGCGTCTCTGCTGCTTAATTCTGCTGCTGTTTGCTAACTTGTTCCAGTCTGAGACGTAAACCTGCCAGTTTGTTCAATTTCCCTCCAAATAAATAACATCTCAGACAATCTGAGGAGATTAGAAATAATCACTGATGAAACCGTGTTAATGTATTCTCGTCAGAGCGAGGGGAGAAAAAAAAAGTCGCCCGCGTCAAATTGACGACAAATTTTCTGCCCCGCGGCTCGTACGCGGAGGTGAGTCTCAGCCTGACCCCGAACCTGCTCCGTCAGAGTCGCTTAAAACGGCGCCGCACGGCTTTTAAAGCAGGTTTCCAGGAATAGACAGACACGCCTTTGTCAGTCCTGTTCACGGGACAAACCGATCTGAAAGTACAGCAAACCCAACGACAAACATCATCTGACCTCCTCCTGTAGCTCCCACAGCTCCTCCAGGTGAGCCGCAGAGGAGGAGGAGGAGGAGGAGGAGACATCCCGAGCGCTCGGAGGACATGCTATAATTCCCTCTGACAACATCTTTAATGGCTGCTGCTGATTTCTGCGCTGTTAGATGGAGGAGGAGGAGGAGGAGGAGTTGGGGGGTTGATGTAACCAGGCTGAAATCACAGTTTTAACATCCCAATCTGTCAGAGTATCTGAAAACGAGACATCTGACAGGCTGCGGCGCTGCAGAAGGTGTCAGAAACAGCAAAAAAAAAAAGCAAACACACAGAAGCGCAGACGCTCGCACACACACATATTTACTCTGCCGCCTGCTGAACTCGCTGATTTTGAGAGGTTTTACAGGATTATCTGTCCCATACTGCAGCTGTGACTTCTCTATATTTGGGGATTTGGTTAAATGTCTCCCGCTCTGATCAAATACTCTTTGAAAACGTTCCTCTGTGGTTTGTTTTATGTTTCATTAAAGCACCTGAAGTCAGGCTGTCTCTGTTGGTGATCAATGGCAGAACTTATGTCCTGTAAATCATCATAATGCTGCGCGTGTGTGTGTGTGTGTGTGTGTGTGTGTGTGTGTGTGTGTGTCATACGCTTTGCTTTTTATTTTTGGGATTCAGACTAAAGCTTCTTTATGCTGTGATCACACACCAAAAAATAGAAACACCTGCACAGCTGAACAGCAGCCTTAGAGCGACGGGTAATTTGGTAGTTTCACACTTTTTCTTCTCTTTTTCTACATCTAATTAATTTGATGATCCGTTCTCCGGACACCTCATTGATTGTTTCCTCTCAGAAATGTGAAAAAGGCCACCAAGTCCTCCAGAAAGCAACCGCGAGGTCCGCATCATCTTCACTTCTTTGTTGAACAAGAAAATCTCCTGAATTCAGAGACTCTTCTGCAGCTTTGCTTTTTATCGTTTAATTTATTTGAATTTATTGATTCATAATTTTATAGGAAACAAGTCGGTTTATTATCACAGATGAAAGGAGCTGGAAAATGCTTTTTACGTCAAAATGACTAAGCTTATCGTCTGATCATCAGAATCGCTGCACAGTATCGATAATCTAATTGACAAACTGCCGCAGCTCTCACCCGGACGTTTCCCGTGTATCGTAACTGCACCGCCTGGAATATCTCTGAATTATGTTTCAGAAATCGACTTGATTTATTAGTTTCTGATGCATAAACTGCAAACAAACGTCACTTGACGCCAAACGTGACCTGTGGACTTTGACCCGTTGGCGACGTTTCGTCCTGAAATGACTTTTTATTGTTTACGTTTTTAGGAAACGGAAAAATAAAATATTTTGGACTTTGCCCGGTTTTCGTGTGCTGCTGTTGCAGAATTAAATTTAAAACAGACGATGAAGCGATTCACATGTTACGGGCTTTCGTTGCCTTGGTAACCCTCTGTCTTATGGCCGACAGTATCCTTTGATGTCGTCGGTCGTATTTCGGACCGCCCACTTTGCGACATCAGCGGTTGTTTCCTGTCGTCATTTGAAGTCACTGAAGGATACAGGAAGTGACTACCCCACCCACCACCCCACCCAATGGGACATTGATGTCGAACAAGAAGCAAGAGGTGAAGTTTTAAGGCGGTGCGATTATTTTCAAGCTCCAGTCAGGTGAGTTTATGCCGGGTGATGTGAACAGAGGTAAATCCGTGTTTGTGTGAGTTCAAGTATTTCAGCTTTTGGTGGAAAAAAGACTCCAGAAATGGAGGAGGAGCTTATGGACGCCATCTGACGGCAGCTGGAGCCGAAAGGCACAACAAAGGTTTTAGGCGGAGACAGGAAGTGGAGTTGAGAGCTTGGAGAAGACTCTTAGGGCTTCATGCTAAGCTCGTATCACGTGAACATGGCGACCGTGATGCCACCCGCTGTTTTCGACGCTTTGAGACGAGTTCCTCTGATGACCAGGAACTATAAGCCAGACTTCACGTTTTATCGACCCGTATCGAGTCCTGAGCTCATCAACTCTGGAATCTGTTTCCAGAGCTGACAGAGACGTTTTTTATAACTTCTACCTGTCAGGAAGCCTTTGTACTCACAACTGTCGCCATCTGGTGGTCTTCAGACAGAATGCAGGTTTAGGGTATTTCCACATTAGCCTCATCGTTCCAACCTGGAAGCTACGTCCATATTTGGGCGGTGTAGGACCGAGGTGTTGGTCGGCTGTCAGCTCTGGGTCTCCATGTTGCCCCCGTCATCCTGAGGTGGAGGCTGCAGCACGGCGGGACCAGCGGTTTCTCCACGAGACGGACTTTACGGTCAGAAGAGCCCGCTAGTTCACGCCTAACGTCTGATGGGACGGCCCTCAGTCCTCCGTCACCTCCACCTGTATCCATGAATCCTTTTTCATTAATATTTTTGACCTAACATAAATACTTCAGCATCGTCTTCCATTGATGCTGAAGACTGAGTGAATGAGACGCTCACGCAGCGCTGCTCTGATGGAGGCGTTTGTGCAGAAAAGGGATGAAAACCCACTTTCTCTCTGACGTCTTATTTTCCACTAGTGAATCCCACTAAAGAAGATGATGGAGATGTTCCACAGAGCATTTTGTTTGCGCTTTGTCGCCCTGCAGCTAATCCTCTTGAAGTAAGAAGGGCTGCGTTCACCTTTTACCTGAGCAGGTCTCGGCGTTTCTAACGGCAACGCCGTCAAACAAGATCGGCTCACACATTAAAGATGTCTGCGCTCTAATTTCAGCTTATTTCTGATTTTCAGATGTAACAGAGAAATCTACCAGAAAGAATGTTTGATTTCTTTGTTGTAATGATCATTAGAGGTTCAGTCTTTTTTAATGTTTTATTGTGATTTTAACTATTGTCTCAGAAATGGAAACACTAATTTGCACGATGACTTCATGTTGTGGGACTCAGCCGGAGTACAGGCCATATAGTTTGTCTGTGACTTTAGAGCCAGAGCCGATTACCATGAGGTGGCAATCACAAATTCTGCAGGGATCTGTTAACGGTGTATTAGCTTTTCAATGTAACTTTTAAGTGTATTCATTTTGAAATAATTCAGACCTGATGTGGGTGTGCGTAACCCACGTAAGACCGTGTGAGCTGGTGTTTCAGGGAGGTGTTTGTCTCATTTTGAAGTCTCTGTTTCAGGGCAGAAACAGCTGGGACCGTCTTTGGTCTTCTGAGTCGAGACAGTCGGTCTGATTAATCTGATGGAGCTCAAATCCTGAACCGCGCTGGGAACGTTTGCCTTCACAGTAAAAGCGGCGTCTTTAGAAACGTGTTGGTTTCAGCAGTAAGGCACAACTTTTACTCTGAAGGTGAACCATCTCCATTTCCGGTTTCTCTCGGTCTTCCAAATGTCCCTCGGTGGTCAGTTGGCGAGTGTTTGCAGACGAGTCGGCGTAAATCGACCGCGGCGGTGTGCTTTCGATTACAGCAATAATGAGGAGGTTTTTGGAGCTGTGTCCTCTTTGCAGGGGGTGAAATCTGTCACAAACATTTTCCCACAGTGACCGGGAGGTCACCAGGGGTCACCGAGTGGTCTGGAGGCCGGTGTGACTGAGGCTCAGTCCAGCACTTTTAGAATCATTTCAATATTTCCTCTCAAGGTTTCGTGCTTTCAGAGCCAAATCCTACAAACACACCCGACACAGCACCTCTTAGTAAATCCGTCCATCAACCACTCAGTGAGAGAGAAGAGATTTCCTCGTGTTAGTTAAAAAAACAGGATGAGCAGGAGGATGGTGAGTGTAGCAGTGAATAACATTAATCTGCTAAATAACTACACGCTGCTAGTTCAGCCTTAAACGTGACGGACAGACGCTTGAATAACTTCCACGGGTATCTCACGATGGTCATCTTTGAGCATTAACAGCATCGTTGCTGAAATAAACCTGAGTGTTATTGTGTTGCTGGACTGCTGTTGTCCTCGCTGGTGTCAGACTAAATAAATGCGATGAAGGCCGGCCGGAGGGCCCCCCTGTGAGCCACCGCTGCTGGTCTGTTTATCAAGATAATAAAGCCCCTAAAAACTGAATTGTGATGTTAAAATGGGCGAGTGTGGTCCGTAGTGGGTGATTTTGTGTCGTCAAATGTGTCCCACCTGATTTGCCTGGGGAAAAAAGGAAGGACTCGCACGTCCTGTGCTGGCCAGGGTGAAACTCCTTGCTGGGCCGTGACGGCGTGGAAACTGCAATAAAACATTTTCTGCTTCTGAAACAAATTTTGGGCTGTTGTTCATAAATATGAGCATTTAAAATATTCATAATGGGGGGAAATGAGATGGAACACCTTCACAAATTTTGGATTTGGTGCACGGTGTCATACCTGGGGAATATCACACTGAAGCATGTTCAAGCTTTAATAACTGAGAGAGCAGTCAGCTGATTTGTTTTAAAGAATATTCTGTGCCTCATATACGAGAAGCTGTAAATAAAATATCAGCCCTCGTCCTGCAAAACTGTGGTTTCTGCAGGCCTCCGGGTCTGCTGTCAGAATTCACACATCCGCATATTTCAGGGACTTCAGGGATCGGTGTTAGTCCGCATTCACAGAGCCGTGGTACCGGATATTTACCCTCAAACTCTCAAGGACTTTTCTAGATGGTGGAATTTTGAAACGATGATAGGAAAACAGCCTTTGAAACATAATTTTTTGAGCAGTGAATTTAAAAGAACACTTTTTAATCAGAGTACAGCATCACGTCAGTTGAACTTCTGGGATATCGATCCGGTCAGTTAAGTAGCAGAGGGGTTGGTTAATCAGTTTCAGCTGCACACTCTCAGGAGCACGGAGGAGACTCCAGGAGGCGTTTACTCTTGGAGCGCTGGACAGGGCCGTGGAAGACCTTTAACCCATCAGCAGGAGCGCTGTCTGCTCCTTTGTGTAAGGAGGAGCAGGATGAGCACTGCCAGAGCTGCAAAACGTCTGTGACCAAACAATCAGACACGCCCGACGTCTTATAGGGGGCCCCTTGCTCTCTGTCCAGCACCGTGGAGCCCGACTGGCATTTACCATAGAAGCTGGTTCACCCTGAGCACGTGCGACAGATGTGAAAGGGCCTGGAGAAACTGTTATGCTGCCTGTAACATCGTTACAGCATATGGTTTGATGGTGGTCAGTGATGGTCTGGGGAGGGATGTCCGTGTAGAGACGAGGCTACACCACCCTGACTGCCATCAGGTATCAGGAGGAAATCCTTGGGCCTGCAGCGGTCCTGGATCTTCCTGTGGCGAGAGCGTGCAGGACAGAGATGGAGGCTGGGCCAACAGTCCAGGTGAAATTCTGGTCTTTTCTGTTATCCTAACAGATAAAACTGTGATTCAGACCTGTGACTCATGGTGTGATCCACTCTAAAAGGCAAACTACAGAGAGTCCGAAAGTTAAAAAAGCCTTTCGACAGGCCGGTTTTAAACCCCGGGCCGTATGTTTGACACCCTTGACGATTCTTCATATACGGCATTCAAACTGACGCGTTGCCACTTTAAGCTGCAAACCGGCGCGTCGAACCGCGCCCGTCTGCTGCCCCGCCGAGGCTAACACAAAATTCTGAGAACATTATATAACATCGCTGCAGCGCTCGCATCTGCACACGGATCTGCCTCCTAATGCAGGCAGAGAGCCACTCTTCAAACTCTCACACATTACACAGGGGAGTTTGCATCTCGCTCCGGCGACCCGGCGGCGCGCAGGGAATGTAAAGGAAAACACGTTAGTCTAGTTAGAAGTGACAGACTCAAACAGCTGCGGCAGCTTTGATGCGGAGGAGTCGGGCGGTTTGTGTACGGCGCTTTGCCGTGTTAATATAGGTTAATACGACACGGGAACATAAAGGTATACAGCCGAGAATAAACGTGACAGCTCGAGACGAGGGGAACGCTGACGCTCGTGTCCAAACGTGGCCCGACAAGAGGAGCGCCGCTGACGGGGGCACCGGCGCACACGTATACACACCGGGCTACACATATACGCACACGTCAGTATATATAAATACACACACACACACACACACACACACACACACACACACACACAGAGAATCCGAGCTGGTGTAATTCTCTGTTCCTGTGACAACACTTTCATTTCAGCTCTGACCCAAATAGACCCACATGGCTGTGCCTCCGTGTGTGTGTGCGCGCCTGTGTGTGTGAGATAAGGGTTTACTCTAGTTGTGAGGTCTGGCAGCTTCAGGGAAGGTTTTATTTTTGAGATCTGAGGTCAGAAACGAGATTTCTGAGAGTTGGCCTTGCAGATGTAAATACAGGATTGAAAAGAGTGTGTGTGTGTGTGTGTGTGCGTGTACACGTGCATAAGTTAAAGGAGCACTGCACCCCAATTTCCCAGCCGTGCAGTTTCCTGTGAACGCTGAACAATCCTCCTATCACGATTGTTTCCAAAGTTTTGACCCTGCAGATTTTGGTTCATTGCTGATTTGAATTGGATCTGTATTCAGGTGAGAGAGGTCACACACACACACACACACACACTGTAAACACACACACACACACACACACACACGGCAGATGGTTAGTGCGACTCTGTGCTGAGCTGGCTCCCTGAATATAGCACAGAGGTTTGAATGCAGTCTTTGTGCGCTGAAGACCTCAATAGCCTCGATGCAATTGTGTAACGGACCTCCTTTCACAGAGATGGAGGCAGGACGAGAGGAGGGAGGGGGAGGGATGTAGCGCAGGGGTGAAAAGTGTAGAATGAAGAGAGGAGAAGGAGAGACTTAACGAGGAAAAGGAAAGCAGGAAAAAACGGGATAAAACCGAAGGGAGGAGACGGAGAGGGTTAGACTTAGAGTGTTGGGCCAGAAGTATGTGGACACCAGGATGTGTGATTGTGTCCTAAAATTGGTCGCTGACCACTTCAGTTAAAGTGTGTCTCCTCAAAATGCTTCACATCATAACACAGAGACCCTGTAATCCATCCACCTCTCCTTTCATGGCGATGATGATGAGGGATCTCTCCACACACACACACACACACAATAATTTCACAGTATGCAGAAGTCTGGGCGCACACACGCACGCCCAAACACATCTGTGTGCTTATTGTGGAGACGCTACACAAACCTCATGAGGTGACTGAATTTATTACGAGTCCCATAATCATTTAAAGCACTGAGGTAAAGTCGCCTCGATGGGGGAGCGTCCACCCGTCCCTTTGACCGTCGTCCATCCCCGACCTCACCGTCCGTCGACACAACGAGACGTTTCAGCCACGGCGCTCCGCGTCGCACCGACCGGCGCGTGGGATCATGGAAGCCCTCGTCGCAGATATTTTTCTCCCACGGCGGCTGACGTCAGTAGACGTCACCTTGGTGGCCACGGAGCTCCGAGGCCGGGCCGATGTCCGCGTTTTTGTGCCGTCACCGTCCGATTTTTTTTCTCAGTGAAATTGTGCGACGCTTGTTCAGCATCAGATTAAAGCCACCGCGCTCCCTCTGCTCCTCCTCCATCACTGCCCTCCTCGGTCTGTAGGGGAGATCCCGGACGAGCCTTCGGAGGAAGCTCGTATCTTCTGACCGATTCTTTCGGGCACTGCTCACGCCGTGGTGCGTTCGTGGGGATGGGAATATAGATCGTCAGTAAACCTTCGGCTCCCCTCTCCGATCCACCTGTCGGTGTCCCTCGTCCCTTTTTCGCCACTTGTGTGCCAGACTCGACAGTACTTGAACTCCTCCACTTGAAGCAGCATCTGCTTCCCCCTCCAGCTGAGAGCGGGCAGTCCTCGCTCTTCACGTATCTGACTGAAACATGCTGACCGACTGTTAGAGCAGCCAAAACCACAGCAGCGGCACACTTGACAAAAAAAAAAGGGATTACAAGAAAAATGGAAATAAATCTGAGAGGTCTTTACCCTCGAGACTCAGACACAATAGTATGGAGTAGCCTAGCTTTCACTGGAACTGATGGGCTTGAAAAATAGCCCAAGGCCGAGATTCTGTTGGATAAAAAAGTGCGTCCTCATACTTTTGGCCATTCTTCTATTCTGAGAAATAAAAGACTCAGCAGTGTGGAACAGACTGAAAGGTGGCTCAGAGTGTTTCAGCTGTAAAATTAACAGGAATTCATCGCGCCTCCAATGGTGTTGTGTAGCATTTTAGCATCCAAATAATTAACACGTTGACTCTGAATCACAGCTGTCACAATCAGCATTTTCCCCAGACATCGCAGCTGCAGGAAACACCTCGAGGAAAGTTTGTGGAAGTGAAGCGGCTCATGAGGTCAAAACGTCCCTCCTCCGTGTGTGTCGCTGCGGATCTTTAAAATTCTGTTACGACGGAGTTACGGTGACCCTGTGAAGGCCGATCATAAACCCGGAGTTAAAAAGTCTTTTTCTGACAAATAAATCGCGGTGACGCACAGACTCGGTGTTTCCTGCCTCATCAGCGCTCCGGGCTGTGGGCTTAACGTGCACGTTAGCTTAAATGACGGCGCAGCAGGCTGTGACGCATCGGAAATTTGTGCATTAAAACGTTTTTCGGACTCACGTATTGTTATTGCAGCCGTTCACACCGACCTGGCACTGTCATAGGACGCCTTTTATTATTTTGGCTCAAGCTTGATTTTTTTTTTTTTTTCAGCTCCAAATAAACAGATCTGACCAATCAGACGACTGCCTTTGGAAACAAGCGTGCTCGTAGCTCAAAAAAGTACCAGTACTGAATATACGCAAACACAGAAACTGTAAAATAATCGTGCTTTCCGCTCCGGGTCGATGGTCTCTGAAAGGATCTCTCTGCCTCCTCAGATGTGGTCCCAGCTCTGCCAATCAGAGCTCAAACTGCCCACTGACATCCTGAAACGTGTCCGTAAACAGCCGTGATACAGCTTCAGCTCCCGGAGCGCACCATGAAATCCTCCCTGCTGCTGAGATTCGGGTGAACCAGAATCTCTGTTTCTTCCCTTTTTTTGTGTAGAAACATCAGGACCAGCTCGTCATTGCAAAATCTCAGCGCTTTCGTACGTAACGTGACGAATTCACGTGGAAAGATTCGCCGTACGCTCGGTGTGGAATGCCCTTAAGTTGATATGAAGTTAAAAAAGTGCTTTCAGTAAGAATGGAAACGTGCTGAAATAAAAGTACATTAAAGTAATTTTACTCAGCAGCTGATGAACAAAGAACCAGAGGGGGACGCCCTCTTTTTCTGGGGGGGGGGACACTGCCTCAGAGTGTGGTATGGTGAAAGCTTATCTGCAGCCCACACCACGGGGCTTTTCCTGTACCTGAAGTATTTTGGTGTTCCATATTTTTATCCTGGGACTGTTTAGCCTTTGACATTTTAAAGTAATCCTCCTTTCTCTCGCTCTGGCTCTTGGTGCACACATTTTTATCCTCTGTCTCAAACCAGCAGCTTTAGCTCCACACAGTCCCAAGACAAGTCTCTTCTGATTGGCTGCCCCTCAAACAGAACATTTAAACAGCAGGTGGGTGGAGCTTCTTTGTTAATAGCACCCATATAACCAGAAAGCTTTTTCTAAAGTCATCGTAAAGATCCAGGAGTGTTAAAACGTGGTCGGACTTCCAGTCAGACCCCAAAATAAAAAGCCTTTAACCTTTTTTTTTTTTTTTAAATTTCAACAAGCATTCTTTAAATGACCGCAACTCATTTGAGACAAAATTCAAACGGCTTGAAAAAGGGGAGAAGACGAGCTTCACGATGGTGTCGGTGTATCACGGCACCACAAAGCATTCAGACGGAAACACCCGCTCCGCTACGAGTTAGCATGCGCGCTTCACATTAACGGGCCGCCGGGCCTGAGGTTGATGCTTGGGTGATAAAGGGTTAAGTGAGGGGTGCACCTGACTCGGAGCTGGATGGGACATCAGTGGCAGGTCAGTTGTGTTTGGTCTGTAAAAAGCTGGATTAGTGCACTTTATTTTAAATGCGTCCCTGAGACTCTCTGTTCACAGACTGTAATGTTTTGTGCGGCTCCTCATTTCCCCCCGGCCTCTCGGCAGAGAAGGAGAGCACAAACTTACTGAGACACGGAGCCACGATGGCCACACTAATGGGAAACCCACCAGGTTGAAATAAAGCAGAATTATCCTTTAAGCCCTATTTTGGACGGGATTAACCTTTCGGGGGAGGTGGATGCGGCTCCTGGGCACTGATCCGGATGGGATTTTAAACTTCTCAAAATTACATGATCTTGTTTGTACAAGATAATCAGCAGGACGATCCGAGGGAGAAAGAAAGGAAACATCATTAAATCAGCTTAGACGTGTCAAAAGGCTCGTCGGGACCTGCCTGTGAGGAATAACAAGTGTGTGTTTCCTTTAGTGTCACACCGGTGCAGTCAGGGTTCCCTGTGCGTTACAGACGGGAGGTAATGATGCATATTAGAATACTAGCACAGTTACCAGCTTTTGGACTTTGAGCCACACATGTATGTGGATTATTAAATACCAATAACTGCGTATTTATTTATTTATTTATTGGCAATGATGTGACGTCTGCTCACTCAGGTAAGCTCATGTTAACCAGCAGAAAGTCAGATTTGTGCAGTGAAGCTCCTCCAGCCTGCAGGTATCCGTGGCAACATACCGAACCCCGAGTTTCCCCCGATGCATCCACCGGAGTGTGAGTGTGTGAACGTCAGGTTACAAGTGCTTTGGCATTTTTAGAAGTGCTGTATGAGTACCAGTCCATTTCCTGAAGTCAAAGCTTGGGTGTGGTCCACTTTAGGTCCACGGAGGACCTTCTGTTTGGTGTTGGTGATCAGGACCAGCCGTGAGCATTCGTGCTAACTTAGCTTCAGATTTATTTTCCCATTTCCTGTCATCAGTTTTTTTGTGTGTGTGTTTACAGTTTCAGGTAACCTGAATAAGGCCTCAGCCACACAGGCCTGGTGATGGTCAGTGACCCCGACTGCCTGTTGCTAGGGTAACCTCTGTAAACCACTCGACTGGTTGGCTGGTTTCACCGGGTGAAACTGCTCTTTGCTTTGGTTGCCGACGATGTCGACTCGTCTGCAGACGCTTGCCAGCTGCTCTCTGAGCCGCGGTGAAGACGTAAAAAGTTCGACACGACCTGGAAACAAAGAAAGTTCACCTTCAAAGTAAAAGCTTTGAATCTGCTACCCATGAAAATAACACGTGCTCCATCTTAGGCACTGAATTCATTAACCCAGTGTATGATAGCTGAGACTTCATCATCATCAGGGTGATTTTAATCCTTATGCTTTTGTTTCTTTAAGATCAACTGTGAAAAATAAATTGGATGGAGGAAAATTATACACATTATTACTCATATATGCAAATTATTATTTAATTAATTTCTAATTATCTATCTATCAGAAGTTCAAAAAACATCAAAAATGTGAATTTTCTGGCATTTATTTCAGGTTCAGGCGTCACAGAGAATATGAAAATGGATGAAACGCTTTCTCAGCTCAAAGTTTAAATTGGGCTGACTTTTATTTTCATACTTCTGTAAACAAAACATTTATGTTTGATCGTTCTAACCAGCTGGATTTTTTTAACGGCACAAAGGAGGAGAACGGCCCTGCTACACCTGAGCGAAGGAGGCGAAAGGCTTCGGCTTGTAATGTGGGAACGGTGAAAATCGAAAGCAAGCTGTGTGAGCGAGCCGTGCCATAGTTTAATCACTTCAATTGCAGCTTTTAAAGGAAACTGGAAGCAGAGAAAATAGTGCCTCATTTTCTGTTTTGGTGCCGTTTGGGAGCCAGAAAAACAGGCGGAGAGCCGAAATGAAAGGCTGGAGAATGAGGGCAGAGTGAGGCAGAGATCAGGTTATAAGGAGTGAGGAGGGCGTAAAAGAGCGAGTGATGAAAAAGGACCGAGACAGAGGGAGAGAGTGTAGACAGAGGATGGAGAGAACAAAACAGAGCAGAGGGAGAGGCGACGAAGCGAGACGAGTGACGAAAAGAATACTAATAGATGAGAGACTGAACACACAAACACTCCTCCTCCTCCGTGGAGTTTGTCTGAGGTCTTTACACTTTCCCCGTACAGAGGGACTCTATATATATGAGTGTGTGTGAATACAAACAGAACGTGTGACAGGTGATCATCATCACCCTCCTCGTGCTCACAGCGTCCTCGGCTGCATAAATTAGACAAAGGCAGTAATCCGGTGGCGTTTGAGCGGCGGTGACAGGTCCTACACTTGGTGAATTTCGATGAGTGAAATGCCGCCGCCGCGTTTCTGTCCGGTCACACTTCTGCCGACACTCTAAAACACTTAAACGTGTGTTCGGAAACTTTCTCCATCTGTTTATTGCCTTTCTTCTTCTCTGACTGTTTCCTCTGAAGTACTGTGCCGTTATCTCCGTGTGATCAATTTAAAGACAAATTTCTGCATTTGAAAGCAAAGATCTGACGTGTGCGCTGGCTCCCCAGAGCCTCCGCGCCTCCCAGCATCCAC
>VVHJ01060987.1:0-17738 GCA_015107715.1 Tylochromis polylepis | reverse complement strand
GGTTTGTTGTTAACCTTCCAATTCACGGTTGTCCAGTCCTGTTTCCTCCCGTATACAGGGGTAGAAGAGCTTCTCTGTCTCGTAGGAAGTGAAGGACCAATACATAGAGACAGACAACCATTCAAATCGACAACCAATTTAGAACCACCAATTAACCTAAATGCATGTCTTTGGACTGGGGAAGGAAGCCAGAGTAGCAGGAGAGATTCATTCATTTTAGTTGGTCCAAGTGATGACCTCCTGGCAGCCACTGGTTGCTAGGGAAAAACGACGAGTATTTCCAAACTAATTTGCAAGTGGTTGCGAGAGGTTGCAGCAACCTAGATTGCAGTGCGTTGTTGAAATCGGTTGCAAAGTGGTATACAGTACTGCAGAGAAAACCTGCTTTTTATTGCTTTGGTTGCTAGCAGGCTGTCATGGTCACCCGTAGTTACTATGGAAGATGCAAACTGATTTGCAAACATGTACTGCTCGCTAAGTGGTAGTGATGCTGTGAAGAGTGCAATCCAGATTGGGAACAGAGTCAATACCCCCTCAAAGTAAAAGCTGCACATTTTAAAACATGTTTGTTTCACCGGGCTGGTATTCAGCGAAGTGATGCAACAGAAAGACAAACAATGCTGGCAGTGTTTCACGGTTGTGTCACTGTTCTTGGAAAAGTGGGCACACAATAGAGACTGGCAGGTGGGTTACTCCAAAGTTCCAAAGTGGGAATTAAGTGGAACTGGAGTAACTTATGATAGTTACAGACGGGCAAAACACTCACTTAAATCTGAGGGGAGAAAATTCAGTTTAAAAATACCAGCTACACAGTGACCTTCAAAACAAGGCAGAAAAAGATTGTGTTTTTACTTGAGACTGTGACTGTTTGATTTTTATAGAATTTAGTCTTTGGGTGATGAAACAAGCAAAAGTACTTGGTTAGAAAAAGGACTAAAAAATTAAAAACATACAGGACATGGATGGACGGATCAGCAGAACCAGATTTCTCTATTATCAGTGTAAATGTCATAAACCGAATATTATTTAAAAACACAGGCAAGCTTCAAAGCTGTGATAGTCACATTCATGAAACCAAACTCAGAATCCGGTTTGACTTTTAAGTAAGTACATCTCTCCTTGAGAAATCTGGCCTGGAAAATCAGGTTTCTTTAATCTGCTAGGCTCTGATAACAGAAAACATAACAGCTTCCTTACAATAATCACTGCAAAAACCCAACACTAGCACACAGTTTTTGTAATATGTTTTCATATTGCAAGTTGTTTTTTTTAAACCTAGCGAGCCTAGCCTAAATTTTCAGACCATTTTATCACCAGCGCTTTAAGCACTCAATCCATATCCAGAATGGACAGTGTATTCTAAGAAAGCAAAGAGCTATTTTACCTTGAAGGCAAAGGTTTCAGGGCTGTTTCAGCAGTAGGAGACATGCAGAAAACATGGAGTCACTCAGCAGGACAAAACCAAAGGTTATAAAAACACTACTTCACCCACTTCTGTCTCTGGATGGAGCTCACCTTTGCATGACCTCTTTCAACATGTCACTGCTTAAAGTACAAATGAATTTTCCATATAGTTTTCCTTCTATCCTTTGCTTGCATTCTCTTTTTAAAACCTCTTCTCACTAATTAGTTTACAGGGCTTAGTGTGTGATATCAGTGTCAGTGAGTTCAGTGAGATCAGCTGCTCATGTTATTAAATTCATAATGAGTCGCCCAAGAGGCCCTGATATCACACAAGGACACTTCAACACCACTGAGTACCACACAGATATCAACCCACTCAAGGTTTTGTTGCGTGCTGCCATGACCTTCCATATTTATGGCAAGTTTGAGCTTTTGTGTCTATTTGTGTGATATTTTTTTATGTATGTTGGGATGATTTTAGGTATTTCATGGTCAGGTCTGGCTTGAAGAAGACAGTCATAAATCATTTAATGGTTTCAAGAAATAGAATGAGCAGATAAAGCAGTCTCACATTTTCTATGTGTTCTCTTCATACAGGGGTCAGTTTTTTTTTTGTCTCGCTGATGAGGAAACCAAACAGAAGCCTGTCGGTAAGCCTTATATTGTTTACTAGCTGAATTAAGGCATTTTTTATGTGGAAACTCCCCAACAGCATAAAGGTCACATTTACTAAATGGGGAAAATAGTGTGTGAGCACAAACCCCTAATTGGCACTCATAGGCACTCATAGTTAGATTTGCCAGTGATTTACAAAAGTTGTGCTGTTTTCTGAACACAGGCGTAGTCAGTTTGGTTATCAGTAAGCTGTGTATGGCAAATATTAGTAAATCAGTAAATATGGTCTTCCTATATTCTGTGCCTTGAGACAGGAGCTCCCAGAAATACATATGCAACAGACTCAGTTGCAAAAATCTCTACGCTCCCATCTCTTACACACAATCTTGTCACTGTACACTGTGCTCTCTTTGTAAATACCAGTAGCACTTTTATTTTAAGCCAAAACCCAGTGTGAGCTGGCACAACTTTATTTAAACTCAAACGCTCTTGATTTTAAAAAAAAGAAGGGAAAAAAAGGCTTTAAAAACTACAAGAAAACTACAAGAAAAAAGAACAAAACAAGAAATGAAGAACAAATAGCCCCAGAAAATTTTGCAAACTGCCAGTTTTTACATTCACCCCAAAGAAATCTGTTGACCACACAAGTCTACATCAAAGTTTATAGCAAAAAATTACTTCTGCACTAATGAATAATTTGTTAAAATGATGGGGTGCAAACACAGTTTATACTTTCATTAGATATGATTTAAGGTTATTTTGACAGAATCAAGACGAGCAGAGAAAGCAAGCCTCCCCTGACACAAATAAACATATAGTCTCTAAACAGTTTGCCCTCAGTTGCTCATCTTGCAGTTCATCTTTGTCTGGTGTGTGAATGCATTGAGGGGATGGCCGCCTGCCAAACAAGTGCAGTCCCTATGATATTTTGAAGAGGGGTTGACATTCCTGTATTTCTGAAACAGTCCAACGAACAGCCAAAGACAGCTGGACAGGAACCACCTGACCGGTTGCTATGTGAACTCTTTTCTTTGCTTTCATCCTAAAACAATTGATGGTGACCGAATCAGTTGCCCATTAATCCATGTCTGCTCTGGCTGATCAGCAAAGCCGCAATCTGACTTCAGGTCTATGTTCTTGTTGTTTGAGCCGAAGGTGTCTGCTACACTTCCTGTCAGCTACTCTTTACTGCCATTGGAGAGTATTTCTTACTTACACATAAAGAAGTGGCTTTCTGAATTTTTGGTTAACTAGTCATTTCATTTTACTACAGCTCTAATATAAAAGAAACTGGTGGTTACTGTGGTGACAAACTTTGATTTAGAGTTGAATAGAAACTTGAGAATATTAACATAAAATGATCCATCCAACCATTCATTTTCTATATTATATTAAGGTCCAGTCCAATCCTGGGTCCGCCCTGTGGGTCTCCTCCCAATTGGAAAGGCCTGATACACTTCCTTTCAATGTGGAGGACTGACTTACCCTTAGACAATAAGGCACACAGTCACAATCTTATTCTTTCAGGCTTTACCAACAGCCCTTGGCTGTAGGTGAGATCTCCTAAGACAAATCATTTCTGAAGGCATAAACACTATGGCCCTGTCTGCATCACTTTATAGTTGAGAGCTGGTAGCTAGCAAACATTGTTCTGGTTGCATAACCCACTAATATGATTTCCACACTGCCAGTATCTGTAGTCACTTTTAACAGAGTTACCTCAAAGTTGAGATTAGTCCACCTCATGGGTACCATTTTATCTGTTAATCCTATCGATTTCACAGACAACTTTCTGTGCATACTGGATTTTTGCCATATAATCCAGCAGTCTGGGATGAAACCAACTCAATTAACATGATGCTACAAGCTATTGTATATTATGCAGAATGTGTACATGTTGCGCCTGTTTTCAGTTTTGGTGAAATAAACAGCAGCTTTGCTTATATGCAAAGATGCCATAAAAGGTAGGCAGAGTGCAAGAAATAGTGGACATTGTACACAGTTCATCCTACAATGACACAAATGTAAAAATAAATAAATAAAAGAATTAAGACCATTCATTGCACTTTATCCTCTTTATCCAGCTAACAGTCTGTTTATGATTATCACTGCATATACATATTTGAAGCAGAAGTCTTCTGTGAACATGCAGAAGGAAATGATCTCTTTCTCCCCACGGACACGCTCCTCCTTCCTACTGAGAGGTGATAATGACTACTTGATATCATCGGTGAGGTGTGAAGCTTGGAGTCACATGTCTGAATGGTTTAATGTGCTTTTCCTCCTTCGCATGCCAGTTTCTTCTTCTACATGCAGAACGTTACCATGGTAATGGCCTAAACTGTCAGCATACAGACAAAGACTTAAATGAGATTAGGGATGTGCAGATCCAGAGAAAAGACGGCGAGCACATGAAGATGAAATGTGGGTATTTAGCGTTGCATTTCCAAGTGTAAACTGTAAGCCAGTGTGCTGCTTGAATGAGAACGCACTCATCGTTCCCATTTCAGTCAAGACTTGTGTAAACACTTCTGATGAGCATCCTTGCCCCCATTTTCACCTCAGCAGGATGGGCAAGAGTGGAAGAGTTTCTATCTACAGTAAGCATCAGCTACTCACAGCATGACACCTTTTCATAGCCACAAATCTCTTCCTCTCATAAACCACTTGTTTTTCCATAAAGGTTTGTTCAAATAAGTTTTTAATTCAGTAGCATTTAGCACTTAAACAACTTCAGCAGAATCACAGTGATCAGTGGATTTGTTTGGAGCTAGCAGGACAAATACATGCAACTTGTTTTTTTGATTTATTGTTTGATTTATTGTTGACCAGTAGCAAAGACAGATTCTTAAAGTTTTATTAATCTTTATTTTGGTTACAAAAGAGTCATGGTTTGCAGACACAACACACAAGGCTTGCCATGTCTGAGAAGCTCTAACCTATTCATCTGGAAAAAGAAATCAAAGCTGTTTGGCCCATTTAAGTTAGTGCTCATGTTGACTACAGTTATGTCAATGTTCCAGTAAAGTACTGCAGCATGATTTCTTTGCCTCCAAATTACAAAGTTCAGATTTTGTCCCCAGAGTGTGAACAGGCCTAATCAATTTTTTATGTTATCCTTAATACAGTTCTGTAACCATTGTGATAATGGTCAGATAAAATTTCATGTGTTATCTGCATGTGCTCAAGTTGCCTGATGTCATTAAATACATGGGACACTTGTTCACAATCCTCCTCTCTCACATTTTAAGGTGAGGGATACCCTCTTGGTGTCTTTTTCGACACACCTTGTGTTCCAGTGTAAAGCGCTTTCAGCGCTCAGATAGAGTAGAAAAGCGCTATATAAGAACCAGTCCATTTACCAGTGTGAGGAAAAACAAAACCAATGAGCAGAAATGGGTGAGGTAGTAGATTTTACAATCACATGGTGTCCAACAATTCAATAGTTTGAATCCAGGTTTGCATTCTGCATGCACTGCCATATTTGCCATTTCGTTTTACCTTTCTAAGCCACAGTTGATTAGCTTTAGGTACTAAAAATAGAATACAATAGCCCTTTATTGTCAATGTACATATACAGCGAAATTGTATAGTTTTATTAATTAAAACTACCCAGATTAGATTTAGGGTGTGAATCATGTTAATCAGGTCAGCTCTAAATTGTAAGAGATCTAAATTGTAATTGGTAATGATCACAATCATATCGTGTGCCATCAGATTATAAAATTTTTAATTTTTCTCCTCATTCTTCTCCATATTCTTGCCAATTGGAGGACAAAGTAATCATTTTAACTGAAATATCTGCATTACTTCCCCAAAAAATACTTTTTGCTCTTGTCCAAAGCATAGAATTAGCAATAGACTTCAGAGCTAGGCTTGGGTTCATCAACAATGATGACTTAGACCTCAGAGGAGGAGGTTTGAAATGTAAAACATATGTAAATAATGCAAAGTTTTCCCATCTGCAGCCAGCTTCTGCAACATTTCCTTGGTTACCATGGATACATGTCCTTGGTTACCATGGTTATGTGTCTCGCAACAGTAACAACACCAACAGAGCACTTTTAACCACGATATCTCCATGCCAATTTCACAGATGAAGAGTGTCCTAATGAACTCTGTGAGTCTGCACTGCACATTAAAAAAAGACCCTAAAGACGTCCACAGTGCATTATAATATGAAGCTGGCCTGACCAATCAACGCTATATGATGACTTAGGTCCAGGTTGAGTCTTTCGGCATTTGAAATTCGCATTCTGGAAAAATAATCATTTAGGGCATTGGTTAAAGGTTCTGTCCAAGCCAAACTGGAACAATTTAATCCTGGTTGTTTTTGCTACTTTTGCTAGTTTTCCTTTGCCTGATCCATGTGGATCGTCTGACTATGGATCAAGTTTTACTGTTCTAATTTCACTGCCCTTAAAGCATGAGTAAGGAGGTTAAATAACTGTGAGCAGATGGCATTTGATGAATCACTGTTAAAAAGGCATTTTACCTAACCTTAACTAAGTAGTTTAAGTTTCCTAAAATGAATCAGACTTTAACCATGGGCTGGTGACGGACTGGAACACTCACATGAGTCTTTTTTTTTTGAAAGAGTCATTGTTGCCATAACCACACTGTGTTTGGATAGCAGCTGAGTTTAGCTTCTCCACAGATAAACTGACCCAGAGATACACACAGCCACTCAGTCAGTGTGAGACCAAACAAAGAATCAGTTGTTTCCATGTGTCAGCTGCTGACCAACGAGTCTTCAGACAGCATAAACACATTTCTTGTAAAAGCTTTGCCTCCACTCATGAGTTCATTAGGTCATCAGTTAGAGGCAAGGAAATCACAGTTTGCCACACTGGTAGGCCTATAAAAGCAGAGGGATTTTTTATCTACTTTCATTTCTACTTTTGAAATTCTTCTTAAAGGAAGACGCATAAAGGCTACAGATAAAGCAAGCACTGACAGCACTTATACAGGTCAGCCTTCGGGTTACAAACGTCATAGAGTAAGAAAAGTTATTTGTTTGTTTTTTTTCTAGTCAGTTTAAGATAAGATAAGATAAGATAAACCTTTATTAGTCCTTTATCTGGGAAATGTTTTGGTCACGGCATAAAGTACAAGTTAAGAGCATTAAAAAATTAAGAAAAACAATAGAATAGAATAAATAAAATAGAAAAACATGCTATACAAAATAGAATAAAATACTATACAGAAAAGAATAAAATAAAATACTTTGTTATACTAGGAAAATTGCACTTGGTGATATTGCACATCAGGGAGACAGGGCGAAAGTTACTATTGCGTATTGGATGTGTGTGTGTGTCTGTCTGCACGTGTGTGGTCATCTGCAGAGACCATGTTGTAGAGTCTGACAGCAGTTGGGAGGAAAGACCTGCGAACTCTCTCCATCCCACATTGTGGGTGTCGTAGCCTGCCGTAGTCTTTCCGCTGTGATATAACCAGGAGCTGCTAGCTGCCAGATATAATACAGTAAAGGTCTACTGATGCTGTCCCTTGTTTTTCCCTGACCTCGGTCACAGTCATGTTTTGCAAGAAGGGCCTAACGCAATAAAACTGTCTTTTTTCTGGCTAAGGTTAATTAACATTAGCTTACCTGCTACCAGGATAGTAGCCAGCTTGCTAACCTTACTTCTTATTTCTTGTTGTACTGATGTACAACAAGGAAAATACAATAGGAAAATATTATCTAAAGCCTTGTCAGTTTTTGTCCTTATGTGGGGTTTCTGTTATAGTCAGTGTTGTGCTTGGAGCTGGTCACTTGTTGACCTAAGTGATTAGTGTACCCATTTGGCTAATGTTAGCAAGTGTTGAGAGAGGTATTGAGACAAGGTGCTGGGGAACTGGCATGAACATAACATTATTTATATTTTTATGAAAAATCCATCAAGCATCCTTCACATAGAAATCAGTCTAGACCAGCAGTTCCCAAAGTGGGGGGCACGCCCCCTGGGGGAGGGGCACCGAGCCATTGCAGGGGGGGTGCGGTATGAATAAAAAAGAAAAAAGAATGCTTGGACACTGCTAGCATAATGGACAGGTTTTTAACGGGGCTCCCCCACAAATGCAAAGCAGAAGATGAAACTGCCAAATATGCTTCCAAACCAACTTCCTTCTAAGCCAAAGACTAGAAAATATGATGAAGCATATCTTGCCTTTGGCTTCACCTGCACAACGGTGGTGCCAAGGTAGGTATCCTGACAGAATTTGTTTCCCCTGCGTCGGGAGCGCGCACTGGGCTGTCCAAACCACCGACCAACAGTATCCCACAGTTGTTTATGTTTTTAAACCCATTTTGCACAGAGAGGCATTTTTTGAAAAATGTATTGATAGCAATGTTGAATATTCTTACACAGTAAAAAACAAACAAAAAATAAAACAACTACACGTAAAATAATGACACCATAAAGATGGTTTGTTTTTCTGTTATTTAGAAGAGGTAGTAGTTTAGTTTACTGCTACCTGTAATTTATTGCCGTTTACATTTATTTGTTTAATTGTTTACAAAAGGTTTGAGGTGTGAAATGAACTGCAATGGAGTTTGAAAACAAAATATGGGCGTGTGGTTGGAGGATGTGTTTGTGCGGGGGGGGAGGCGGCACTGGTCTAAGGGAAGTGACTTAAAGGAGATTCAATATATTTGATTACATTCCTTTGGTGTAAAGGCATTTTCAAACTCGGCAGCGGTGAACGCTGAACAAGCAAGTTTTGGGGAATTGTGAGTTCAAACAAAAGACACAGTAGTGGATTTATTGACCTGTAGGTATATTGAATCAAAATTGAGCTTGATCAGCTTTATTTGGCTTTCACTTATCGATGACATACGTATACATGTGCTGTGTTTTGTATACAAAGTGCCATTAGCTTTGAGTTAGGATCCATTGAGCTCTATTGTTTCATTCTGTTATGTACTCTCTCAGTGAAGTTTGGTTTCCAGCAGCTACATCACCATTTTGCAGAGGAGTACATTTAAGCAGGCAAAGTCAATTCGAGACACATGCTCTTTCTCAAAGATGGTCTCTTTAATATTCACAACTGGAAGCCACCAGGTATAACCAGACTGTTACTGGTGCCAGCAAGCAGATCCACTGGAGTACAAGAGCTTAGGATTGGGTTAATAAGGTTTATGTGGCCTTGCTCAAGGGCATTTTAGCAGCAGTTGTTAAGTAAAGTGACAATATTATGAATTCATTTTGGTTGCCAGGATGTTCCCAGCAGTAATAGAGGGATTCCAACTGGTGACCCTAGTTCTCTTAGGGTAGCAACGTTACAAATCTGAGTGCTCATTTAATTGATCTATGCAGTTAGAAGCTGAGCAGCAAAGGACATGGACACAGTTATGACATATTTAACATAGTAATGTCATTATAGCATAAAGTGCACAAATACAGCTCATCTGCTTAATTTATTTTGAGATTTTACTTCATGCACCAGTGCTCACAATGAGGAATCCAGTTTATTAGTTCAACACTGATACCGGGTCAGCATTTACAGGTAGCCATGGTGTTGGTATGGTATCACAATTAGTGACAGCTGAATTGCTGTAACACAAGTTTAAGTAGTTGTTATTAGATTTACTTCTATAGCATGTGCACAAAGTTTCACAACAATTTGGTGTAATTACCGGCTTAATCCAGACTGCCATAAACAATTACGATCAACTTCTCTGCCTCATCCCACCAGAGCACTTCGGCAAATGGTATGCTAATTTGCATTACGTATACAGCAGGCCAAGGAAAACGATAAGTGCAATTAGGTTTGCCTGCCACTACACATTTGAAACTGTTATGACTCTTAACTGTGCAACGGCGCACAGATGTACAGTTATCGAGTATATTTGGGAAAAGTGATCCCAAATGAATATGAAATATTATAATATTTCATTTAAACAGTTACTTGCATTTGAAAAAAAAAAATACAGCTAAATTTCACTTGTTGGCTGATAAGCTGCCCATCTGGAGAATGCAATGCTAAATCAGTAGAGTACTCTTTGAACATTAGCTAACATAGTTCATCACTCACTTTTATTGACTTTCACTTGGAGAAGCACACACACACACACACACTTTTTTTTTTTTTGAGAAGCTGAATTCACTAAGCTCACAGAAACTCTTAAGAAGCTCCTCGCAAATTATGACTTGGAAGTTTTGTTTTACTGTTAGAGTATAAAAGCTTTTACCTCTGAAAGGCCAATATGAGTGGCAGGCCTTCTACTGCAGCTGACCATTCTTCAAAACAACACACGCACACACACACACACACACACACACACACCTTCTTTGCCTTTATTTCTCTTCAGTCACTCAATTTTCACATCCCTCTTTACTGGGTCCCTTGACAGTTTAAGTGTTTGTTATTATCCAGGCTTTGAGTGTGTGTCCTGTCTCACGCTCGGCTTTGCAGTCTGGAGTTTCTCTGTCTATAATAAGACCTTTGTGTCTATTTCACATTCACAAAGGTTACTGAGGCTTTAGAGAATTAAATACGTCACAGTTATTACTCCGTGTTTAGATTGTAGAGATTTGAAAATATTGTAAAGGAAGAAAAAAAAAGACATTTTCTGTCTTTTCAAAGACAAAAACACAAAACACAGAAATAATAAATAACATTTTCATTCAGTAGCACAACACAAATCTAATCTTTAGAAAACTGTGAGGGTCATGCCTGAGTATATAAGTTGCCCACAGGTTTAATTATGATCTACAGTTAAAGCCACTGAGGGCCCCGCTTTGAAAGAAGCGCTAATGCATGCTGCAGGGAAGTAAACGCACCAGGACAATGAAAACCGCAGAGTCGGCCATTTCTGTGCCAAAGGCGAGAGTCGAGGAGGAGGCGGTGCAGCATGCGTTTGGCATGGTTTTACTCATCTCTCTGACAGCAGGGTTACACAAAAACTACCAAGATGAATTTCATTAAACTTGGTAGAGAGGTGAAGAACAGTAAAAGGAAAGAAATACATTCATTCATGGTGTGGATCAAGATCATTTTGCCACCGGCCACGGCGAGAATGTAGTTCTGTCCGAGTACCCTTGTACAGTAATTTTTATTTGATCTTTCTTATTGATGCTGAGAGAGAAGCTTGCTCATTAAATTTATGTTTAGGTATTTCAAACCTGTTAATTAGTCTTTATTTACAGTAATAGAAATGCAGTGAAATGTGAGTGACAACAAATCATGATAAATTAGTTACTTCCTTATTATTAATGGAACATTCCCTCACCCGTGGTCTGGGACTATGCAGAGGGCACCCTTAGAAATGTTCGAGCATGTGCAGTTCAACCTGCAGGAGGTATCTGCGTGCATTTTCATGTAATGTTTTGCTACCATGAAAGAAACATACAGAGAAAGACCAGAACAGAGACATGAAACAAGGTTTTAGTGAGGAAAATACTGCTTCAGAGGATGTCAGGTTTGAAAAAAGGGGACCCCAGCAGGACAGTCTTAAATATTTAAAGCCACAGAAAATGTTTCCATGCTTTTCAACCTGAACATTTACAAGAACCTGACAGAAGAGCATGAGACTGAAAACAGAAGGAAGGAGCCAGAACCCTGCCCAGCTCTGAGGACATCAAACCGATGAGTCCACTGGATGCATCCATTTTATTCATGATAAATTAGCCTCTATAAGCACTGTACTGCTTTATTCTTGTTGGTTAATATTACTACATTGTTATTTAAATTTAAAAATACAAAAAATAAGCCAAATGTGGTATGTCTCTTTTAATTTTACACATGAACATTTTCAGAGATTCATCAAGACGATATCGTTAGGATACAAATCCTTGTCACTGACCTTTTCTTCCACATTGAAAGAAGAAACTAAAACTAATAAAAAGAGGGAAAGCTTCTACAAATGGCATACTACTGCACATTTTCTTAACTGCTTGTCCAATTCTAGGTCGTGTGGGAGCTGGAGCCTATTTTATCTACCATAGGGTGCCCTATAAGACAACCTGGACAGGTCACCAGCTCATCACATTAACCATCAAATGACATTTAAACCCACGGTCAATTTAGAACCACTAATTAAGCTGACAGTAGCCCGCTGGTGGATTCAAACCTTTCACCTTTTTTGCTGCAAAGCAACAATGTTAACCACTGCACCACAGTGTCACCCGCAATGGTATCAGATCCCTGGAATTCATTACCCATGTATTCCGTTTTCTTCTTTTTATCTTCACAAGGTCTAACGAACAGCAAGTACATTTCCGAACCAGTTCAGCATCATACGGCGCGTCCACATATTACAGCTGCCTTTCTCACAGTTGGCCTTTTGTTGGCCCGCACGCGTTTCCCTCTTCACCTTTTTTCCCCTCTTGTTATCATTCTGTGGCTTTTCTGAGACTCCTCCATCAGAAAGAATTGCCCTGTCTCTCAGAGCACTTCTTTCTCACTTGATTATTTCTTTCACCGTTGACCTTTCCTTACGTGTTTGTGCTCACTCTTACCTCTGTTTGACCTAAATTTTTTCTTTTATATTCCATGCGTTCACATGTGCCCACACACACACACACACACACACACACACACACACACACACACACACACACACACACGCACGCACGCACGCACGTACGCACATAAGCTGTCTTTCTGCCTCCCTATGAAAAGGATAGCCAAGCTTACCTTAAAAGCCCTCATACAAAGTTTGCATTGATCGCTGCCAATGTAAAGCAACACTTGGGAAGGAAGGGATATGTGTGGCTATGTGAGGCTGTGGGTGAAACTGACTAAACTTTAAAAGAAAAAAATGCTTTTTCTATCCTAAAGATGCATTCATCATTCAAACCAGTTGCAGTCTTAACAGACACACATTGGGGAGGTGCTGATCTTTTCATTTAACTTTCCATTACAGAAGAAGTAAGCATGTTTCCTTTGAAGTGTTTTACCGCATAGACTCTGAGAAAAAAAAAAAAGGCCTACATTTCCTTGGCCAGAAAATATAACAAACTGGCTGCCTTTAAAGGACAAGTATCTTTTTTAAGTCGAGGGCAGTAAGCCTCACTAATTTGTAACACAACATGACATGTTTACCTGGACAACTGAGATGAGCCAGAAGATCCAATAGGATTTGTCGCGTCAAGGCTTAGACCTAATCCTATCACATCAAGGCAAACTTCAGAAAACTCTGTAGAGGTGTGGCAAGCTTTAAAAGTGATATATTTGGAGAATAGTGTCAGCAGAGCAAGTGAAGATGCAGGTCATTTGCTTTGCATGCTAAACGTTTGTATCGGTTTCCTAAAAATTTATTTTGCATCAGCCCTTTTTTCATCCGTATTGCTTCTTGTCATTCTCCACTTCATAGTATCTAATAAAAACATTAAAACAAGCGGTCCATCCAGCATATCATCCCGTGTCTTGCGTGTGAAGGAGGTACTTGTTTATCCTTGGCTCCCCTCTCTGGAGCATTAATGTAATCCATTGTACGTGTGTCTTTTTGCAGAAAATAGAACAGAACGATGAATGGAGGAAACAGATGCTTTAATGAGATGTCCTCCACTGGGCTCTTAAAAGATATTCAGCTCTGCAAAAACATACTATAGAAGTTTTACATAGTTAATGAGAGAAATACATTCGTGCCCTTTAACAACGCTGAAGTGTTACTTATTTATAACACTCCTCTTGCCATCATTTAATGAATGTGCACATTCCAAATAAACCATACGAGCAGAGCTGATGGTCTGCAGGGGGAAAAAGGTCGTGACCTGTTTGTGCTCTTGCAGTTTTAGAAAAGCGAACAGATTTCCAGAGTCAGAAAATCCCTTCTAAAAGGCTTCTAGGATTTGTGTGGCGAAGGTGGGTGCAGCAGAGATAAGCCTTTGGAAAAGTCAGAGGCCATTGCATCCAAAGACTGTGTATAAAGTCTGTGTTTCACCTTGACCTGTGTCACTTTATATGATACTGTGGCGCATTTAATGCCCATTACTATGTCTGTTTCAATTATATTTAGAGGAAGACTGCATACATTTTTCTGTTGTATATTTATTTAGCATGATACTTGTGTATAGTCACAACCAGATTAACCTACTGGCAATTTCATATATTCAGATTAACAAACATCCAATGTGCTCTCATGTATTTACTGAAACAGAAAAAAAGAAAGATAAAGGTATCTTAATTTATTTTATGTGGTCGCTAATATAGTCAAATTGACCATACATTCACAAGAAAACAAACCAAAAAAAAGCCACCAAACCCATTTGAGAAACGGTTCCAGCAGTTTACTGGTGCTAAAAAGATTACCTTGCTTCATTCAGCCATGCTTCACTGAGGTCGTGAGAATGACCAGGTCATGGGAAATGTATTGAATTGTATTTATCTCCTTTACCTCAGCTTGTTGAATGAATCTGGTTCTTTTAAGTTCATCAGGCAGGGTAATCTACCATTTTAATGGAGGGTTAAGCTGAACTCCTGTACTGGAGACTGAATATAACCAAGGTGGCAATATTAGTTTTCTTGAAATTAGCTAAATCAAGTCGTATTTCATCTAGTACTCTAAATACTACCATCTAGCATCTTATACCTATTACACTATGCATTGCACCAAAATGCAACTACATCTGCTCTCAACTGTATTTTCCTCCTCCTTTTCTACCACAGGTAGATGGTTGACCATCTACCATCAACACCAAATCATTTTCCTCTGAGGGTTCCCTCTTTAACTATTAATGAAGACATTTTTCTTAATAAGACATTAATCTTCAGTAGTGAGTCTCTTCTCTCACAGTAACTCAGGATCAGTTGCCTTGGCACAGAATAAGCTTTGCAATGAGAAAATGTTCAAACAATGATTAAGTATGTTAGTTTATATCTTACACAAGAGGTGAATGTATAGCCATGCGACATCACTAAATGGGATATGAAATGTGACAGAGAAACTGAAACACTCATGAAGTAGCAATAAGCACAAAGTAGGTCCAACATGAGGAAGCTTTATTGCCCCTTGTCACTCTAATGAGGACTATACATTGTAAAAATCGTGCCGTCCTCAGTAAGATGTTAAAGTTGGAAAAAATTTATTGAGCCATAGGTCAAGGAAGTCAAGAAGCCATTTAAGCCATTTTCACATAAACATCTACATATAACCTTCTTTTTTTTTAACAGCCAAAGGATCTGCTTCCTGGCCATATGAAAGAATGCAAGTTTCAGGCTTAAAATTTAGACATAGAAGTTATTATAAATGGTCCATTGTTTGCATATTTTCTACAAACATCATAGGTTACAAAATTTGCACCATTCAGCTCAGTTACAAGTTGATTAAAATCTTATATTTATTTCTGAAAATACTGACCTGCAACCAAGCAAAGAAAAAAAAAAGTCCACATAAAACTAACCCTCATTTGTATTTTTTTTTCTTGAACACACAAGATATACTGTGCTAAATGCTGAGTTTGGGGCACAAAACAGACAGATTTTACCTTGAAACAATGAAACAAAGCAGGTCTTGTAGTTTTGTGTGTATATGTTCATCTAAGATAGCTGGCTGCTGGTGGTGACTTTCTGTAGGAATGAGAGCAGTCTTAAACTTCCTCTTACTGCTGCAAGAAACAGAATAAATATAGTTGCAAGCTTTTGAATTCCCTTGAGAAATGTGATTAAAGTGATTTCCCCTCTGGTTTTCAGAGGAATTTCCTTCATTATGTTATACTGTGCTGAAGTATTAATATGCACGATTATGCTAACTTGATCGTTAACCAACCACAAAAATTAATATATAATTTGGACGCATCTGGGAGAAATCCAACATGTGAGACTACCCAGATGAGGCTTCCTGTCCGGGACAAATCTAAATAAGGTTGTTTCAATGTCTGCGTGAATGCGTCAGTCTGGAACTGTTATTTTCCAGAGACTCTTGTTTCTATTTTCTGTTTTGCTTGTTCTTTCTTTCTCGCTCTCATTTGCCTTTTTCTCTCCTCTCACCCCTTGAGAAGTAACTCTAGCCTTCAATTCTGTTTTCCTCTGTTTATTCCTGCAGCAATATGCACACACACACACACACACACACACACACACACGCTGACAAGAGGACCACCTAGAGTCACATCACGCACTCGCTTCAAACCACTCAGGGCTCCACTCGTCTTTGCTTCACTTCATTTCACTCGAAAGTCAGCATGTTAACAAAGGACAGCGGAGGCAACTGCACCAAAATAATAATGGGTACTGCAACCCATAGGCTCCCACTGGGAGAGTTTATTTGTTACATGAGCACTTGACATTCATTATTTAATTGGATACAAGACTCCTGATTACATCAAGAGTTAAAATCGAACAACCCCGCTCTCCTTGGTTTCTGTTCAGTCTCTAATGCCTTGATAGAACATCAATGTTTTGTGAGATGCACATGAGGCATGAAGAGCCGTTTGGAGAATGCAGCACACAATTTAAATATATCCACAGTAGCTGCTCCTTTGGAAGTCAGTCAGATGCTCATCTAGCCGTAATGGAGAGAGAAGCAGTTCTGGAAATGGAAAGAGCTTCAGTCCCCAGATTCAGCCTTTAAGCTGCTTTAGAGGATTGCTGGGTATTTTTTTCTCTCCCTCCCTCTAAAACAGACTGCCGATATTGGCTCTAAACCAGAACAGGAAAGGGCAGAAGCCCTAAGCTTTCACTGCGCAGTTGCACAGGGCAGAGAAGGGCCAAGCTGCTTTGTCTTGGCTTTATAATCCACTCTTGGGTGACACGTGACAGCAGAGGCTGCTGCCAGTAAGGTGTTGCCTCTCCCTGCTGTACATCCTGCTGCAAGAAGGGTGCACCTGACCTCAGCTGACCAGAAGGGATTTCACTCAGTATTTCATTGAATTAGATCATAAGTTTGCCTTCATCTGTATGCACTAAGTAAGATGTTGGGCTGCTATGAGTGAAACGCATAGACAAAAATTTCCCATAAGTCTTCAACTTGGATGGGATTTTGAGGCTGCAAAGGGCTTAGCTTCATCATAGTGAAAAGGTTGTCACTCAGAACAGTTTTGTATTGATTTGCAGCAAACTTTCCCTCAATAGGCCCAGTGCATGGATTTAATTGAGGTTCAAGGTTATGTAGCAACAGCCACAACATTTAGTGAATTTGTTTTGAGAGAGATTTCCCAGGCAAGTCAGAGTTTTATTACAGTATTCAGTATTCAGAATTCTCTTTTTTTTTTATAAATACGCATGCACACGTTGATCAAGGTTGAGTTACAAGAGCAGCCTCATCTTCAGACTGATTTTAAAGGTATCCATGCAATCCGCGACAAAAGTGTGTACATAATTGTTTAATTGTGCAGAGTTTTAAATAGTGTTGACCTTACTCACTGGAGTGAGTGGCATAAAAAGTGGGTATTTCAAAAAGTAAGAAGGATCCACCCTAAAACCTTATGCTGTTATAAGGTTTTCGTGGACATGCATTTGATAAAGGTCTGCAGAAATATGAAGTAAATTTCTAAAGCACTAGTATGGTCCCTGAATGCAGTTCAGCTGAGATGAATAATTTAAAAAATAGCTATTTGGTAATTCCAGGGCAACAACCTGAAGTAACAGGGTCCTTGTTTTTATTTATTTATTTTTGTTTCTTTTTGTTATTGAGTGGAGTTTGCCCCTAATACAAATCATTTATCTAAAATACCTACACATACACACACACACACACACACACACACACAAACACACACACACACATATTTATATATATATATATATATATAAATATATATATATATATATATATA
>VVHJ01060986.1:0-16380 GCA_015107715.1 Tylochromis polylepis | reverse complement strand
GAGTGGAAACACATGAGGGAACAGCTGACATGAATAAACATAACGACGGCACAGGGGAAGTATAAACCTAAACACATTGAACGTAGAACACAAGACCTTCAAAATAAAGCAGGAACACATGAGACGCAGACCTGACAACATGAGACACACAGACATGAGACACATGAAGGGAGAGGGAGACTAAACACAGGGGTGCAAGACACAAGGGGAAACTGCAAAATAACTATAACAAGCAACCTAGGCAAAATGGAAATGAACTTAGAGAACCTAAAAACTACACATAAGCCATAAACATTAATATACAAGTAACTCAAAACGCTGGGTCAAAAGACCCAGGATCGTGACATTATCTTTAATTAGAAAGGACTTCTATTATTGCTGGATGTTGCAGTATTTTTTTTTTCATTGCAGTGAGTTTTTCATCTGGGGTCAACAGATCGCATGTTCCTCATTCTTCTTCCTTTTTCTTCAAGTCTGTTAGGCTTTTTCATATCAACTTTGATTCCAAACATCTCTTTACTTGAGTCACAGTGAGTGTCTCAGGGGAAATGGTAAATCGCAGTCAGCCTGAGTGTCATTTTTTGTACTGTTTTCTTTTAATGATTCTCACTCCTGTAGAAACACTTTGGAAAGCTGCGCATCTTCTGGCTTTCTTCTTGGATCCTCTTCTGGCTTTCTCCCACTTTTATTCAATTTTAGACAGTCAGACTTTCTCTTTTTTTTCTTGTATTCGAGATGCAGGCTTCTCTCTTACAATATTGTCACCGCTTTCTCTGCTTCACCTGGAGATAAACATGTTTCCTTATAGAGAGAAATTGGGGTGGAGCAGTAGGTAGATAGTATGCAAATTGTAGGGCGATTGCACAATGCTGTAGGTTGTTAAAGATTCTGATTTACTAACATACGCATGGTGGTGAAAAGAGAATAGGTCTGTATGGACATTTCAACAATAATTTTGCATGCAAATACATTTTTTTGCACAGGGTAAGAACGTTTCCATGAAAATACTAGTAAATGAGGGTCAGTGATCCCAAGCACAGCAGCAAATCTACAACAGTATGACTAAAAAAAAATCAATGTGTTGCAGTGGCAAAGTCAAACGCCACACCTCAACCTGATTAAAATACTGTGGTGGGTGCTTAAGAGAGCTGTGCATAAACAAATGCTCAGTGAACTGAAATTAACCAAAACACAACCGCTATAATGAGAACACACTAAGTTTGTACAAGAAACAACATCCACTGAACGTCAACTTCTTCTCTGTCTGCTCCCCAGCTCATTAAGGCTGCAGCTGTGTGCAGTGGGTTAATTGAGTGAATTGTCTAACAGTGGACAGAGTGTTCACAGTGTGTCTGTGTGTGTGTTTCACTATGCAGCTCCAACATGGTCCTCTGAATTGCTGCTAGAGCCCAGCTCCTGACACAACCACCCTGGGCCCTCTGTGCCTAGATAACAAGCTCTATGCCTGACAGGTGTGTTGACATTAGGGAAGGGAGGGCTGTTCCCTTTCAACCACCACCCCCAAACACTCACACAGAGCCATTACCCACTAACCCGCCATCATCCTATCCTCTTACAGTAAACATCCCCATCAGCCTGCCTGCTCACTTTGGGGAGTAAAAAGAGAGAACATGTTTGACATAATTAATTGGCTCTTTCTATAAAGTGAGTCAAAAGAGATGAAAGGGGTTATCAGTCTGAAATAATTAATTTGGAACTAAATTCACTGACAGTTGGGTTCACTCAACAATTCACCTTTTTTTCTCTCATCAGTGCCTTTTGAATGGCATACAGCCTGATACTGGGAGCGTTATAATGAAATATGAATGAAAAGGAATTTAATTAATTTGACCCTGCAGAGAAGGTCTTGCTCTTATACATTTTTGTAGATTATTGCCTTTCATTATGACACTAATGTAGCAAGCATTTTATTCCAATTAACTTGAAATAAAAGAGGAAATTACATGAATGGTGGGGGTGGTTACACACATTTCCTCAATTACCATCAGCATAATGCCGTATCCATATCTTAGCATCACAGTAATTAAAGGGTTTCAGGAGAAATTTGCTTATTTGAAAGCTAATACTGATCTGCTCTCTGTTATTGGTAAGTGCATTGGAGGCCTTTGACAACCATTGGATTTTTTTCCCCTATGTATATGAGTGCTAGCACAGTACATCCTTCACAGTATACTCTGTAGTGGAAAAGGGTGTATGAGTTTGAGACAGCAAGAGGAGATGTTGAGTCTGTGACTGCTGCTATCACCAACAATGCTAATAATGTCTTTTGTTGAATGGACAAAGAAGGAGTTATTAAGTCCATCACCATTTTCTCTTTTGGCTTGAAATCTCTACTTAACATGGTCAATAATGCCTAGGAGCCTCTCCTCTCTATTAATACTGCAGATATGTGCACTTTCACAACTTGGAAGATGCTATGAGCTATATTCCTGAAAGAAACACAACCATCACCAAAAGAAGAGAACATGCCTTTATTTACAGTAGGCCTGAATTCGAACCCAGTATTATTATATCAAGTCTCTTTAGCTGGACTTAATTGTCATGTTAGTGCACACAAAGCCTTGCCCAAATATAATTCTATGAAGCTTTTCCAAGTGTATGCATTGAATAGTTTTAACCATATTGAATGATAACTGACTCTGCCAGTGATCTTTATTTATTTATACGACTAAAAGCTTTATTAAAAGGAAAGTTTTAAGGCTAATCTTAAAAGTAGAGAAGCTGTGTGTCTCCCAAATTAAAACTGGGAGCTGGTTTCATAGAAAAGGAGCCTGAAAATTGAAGGCTCTGCATCCCATTCTACTTTTAAATACTCTAGGAACCACAAGTAAGCCTGCAGTCCAAGACCAAAGTGCTCTATTGGGGTGATGTCGTACCATTAGGCCTGTAAGATAAGACTGCATTATCACAGTTGTGATAATAAATCTTTAAACTAAACTGAATTTTACCTTGAGTAACAGTAATAACAGAAGCAATATAGAATCAGTCAGTATTCATCATCCATCAGCCAGACAAATTATGGCATATACAGTACCCAGTTTCACATTTTACAAATGATACACAAATAGAAATACAAACAAAAAACAATAAATAAATAAACTGCTGCACTGTAAAATGCTTCAGCAACACACCACAGCCTGATAAACATTTTTTCATGTGAATGAGCTACAACTCCTCCCCAGGGAGCTGGTCCATCATCTTTTCTCTTTTCTATTAATCTCACCCCAGCCTCCTGTTCTCCCACAATGAGGGGTGAGGGGCTCAAAGGGGCCTCTGAAAGGATGTTGGGCCAGTCAAGCAGTACTCCACAAGGGACCCTAACATATTGCACATTTCTCTCTGGAGCGTCCATATAATTGTCACTGGTTGCTTGTTAAAGGACACAATTAATTAGAATGGATTGGCCATTACAGGTCAGCAGACAGGGCACCCTAAAACAGTTGGCCTGTGGTTCATCTCACCATGTGCCTCTAAATGAAGACTCGCTGTAGCATGACTCCATAATGTCTCCTTGATGTGCCATTAACATTTATTACTGCAGAGACAAAAATGGGGCAGCTGTAGGTATCAACATGGGGGAGAGACCTAAGGAATAAGCATGTATTTAGAAAGCTGCTTCATTTAAAATTCATTTGTTCTCTGTT
Organism: Tylochromis polylepis; assembly: GCA_015107715.1. Classification (NCBI taxonomy): domain Eukaryota; kingdom Metazoa; phylum Chordata; class Actinopteri; order Cichliformes; family Cichlidae; genus Tylochromis; species Tylochromis polylepis. Next base: position 12,715 of record VVHJ01060986.1, on the reverse strand, counting down.
CTGCCACTATCCTGTGACTTTTGTTTATTATAGGATGTTATGAACTGACATTTATATTTTTCAGTGCTTTAGCTACCTTCCATCTTCCATTCCACACCTACAGCCAATTTAGAATAATCAATTAACCTAGCATGTATGTTTTTCAACTATGGGGGTAAGTGGATACCAAGATGAAATTTATGCAAGCACAGTAAGAGAACTCATATTTGAAATCACTTTGGGTCTCAGACTATGCTGTGCCACCTAATGTAACACTCCTGATAAACTGGTAGGAAGCTTAATTAACTTTTATTAATTGAGAATATTACTCCTTATCTATTCAGGACAACTGGTTGTTAGTGTGCTGACTTTAGCTATAGTGACAAGTCAGCCTCTATGAGTGTACTCTTCAGATTAGCAGAGGTAGAAAGAGTACAAAATATTCCACTCAAGTAAAAGTGATCTTGGGGAGAACATGCAAACCCCACACAGAAAGGTCCTGGCCAGATTGTGGAGTTGAATTCAGGACCTTCTTGCTGTGAAGCACAATACTAACCACAGTGCCACTGTGCTGCCCCCACAAGTCAATAGCAATAACAACAGTAACAAAAATATCAGTAGACTTTCCTATCCAAAAAGGACAAAGTTCAAAAGTTTCCAGATGGCACTAAAAAAAATTGTTTAAAAAAACATTATATTGCCAAAAGTATACCTTTGTCTGCCTTCACGCTCACATGAACTTAAATGACATCTCATTCTTATTCCGTGGGGTTTAATATGATGTCAGCCCAGCCTTTGCAGCTTCAATTCTTCTGGGAAGGCTTTCCTGAAGGTTTAGGAGTGTGTTTATGGGAATTTTTTACCAATCTTCCAAAAGCACATTTGTGAGGTCAGACAATGATGTTGGATGAGAAGGCCTGGGTGCAGCCTCCTCTGTAATTCATCTCAGATGTGTTGAGGTCAGGACTCTGTGCAGACCATTCAAGTTCTTCCACACCAAACTATCCATGTCTTTATGGCCTTTGCTTTGTGCGCTGGTGTGCATTCATGTTGGAACAGGAAGGTTCCATCCTAAAACTGTTCTACAATGTTGGGAGCATAAAATTGCCCAAAAATCTTGGTATACTGAAGCATTAAGAGCTCCTTTCACTGGAAAACTAAACAAGCTCAACTCCTGAAAAACAACCCCATACCAGATAGTTCTCCTGGCAACCGCTAAACACAGACTCGTCTATCACATTGCCAGATGGAGAAGTGTAATTCGTCACTCTAGAGAACACATGCTTTGCACCACTGCATCTGATGCTTTGCATTGGCGCTTGGTGATGAGGCTTGGATGCAGCTGCTGGGCTATGGAAACCCATTCCATGGCATTCTCTACGCACTGTTCTTGAGCTGATCTGGAGGTCACATGATGTTTGGAGATCTGTAGTGATTGACTCAGCAGAAAGTTGCAGATCTCAGGATGTACTGACCATGCTTTTTGATTTATGTGGCCTATCACTTCATGGCTGAGTTGCTGTAATTCCCAATCGCTTCCACTTTGTTAAAATAGCACTAACAGTTGACTGTGGAATAATATTTAGTAGTAATGAAATTTCACAACTGGACTCACTGCACAAGTGGCATTCTATCACTGTATCATACTGGAGTCACAGAGCTCCAGAGAGCGAACCATTTTTTTCACGTATTTTTAGAAGCAGTCTCCATACCGAGGTGGTTGATTTTATACACCTGTGGCCAGGAAAGTGATTGGAACACATGAATTCAAAGATTTGGATGGGTGAGTTGGATAATACAAGTAACTCTAAAATACACCAAGAGGCATTAAAATTTACACAATACCAATATATTTTTTCATACAAATAAATATAAATATAAATAAATATAGCAAATCAATTAAGAGTAATAAAAAGGGGATTAGTAGCTAATTTTACATCAGTAGTCTTGGAAGACTAAGTTCCCCTAAACACTAGGTAGAGTGTCTTGAAAATGCACATATTTAACATATTTAACAACAACAAAAATACCATTAACCACTAGAATACCATATGGAAACTCCAGAAATGTGTTCTTTTTCAATTATACTGTCTACTGATATTTTTATTTTTGTGGCACAACTTGTCATTTTTGTTCAATCCAGCATGAGAGTTGAATGAAAATGGAAATATTTCTGACTAGGAATTTCATTTTAAAAAGTATTCTACATTTTTTATTTTTACATTACTGTGAAATATATATAAATACCATGTAGGAGCCATTTGTGATTTTCCTTGTTTTTGGGGTTAAGGGGGTTGGTTTGTAAAGCACACACTGTATTGGTGTGCGGTTGTGGGCCGTGACTTTTGGGTATGTATTTTATGATGAAGGTGATTGCACTCACCTGATCACCTCACGTGTTGTTTGATGAGCGTAAAGGTAGGGTGAGCATGGGGTGAAACTTTCTGTTGACCACAGCCTGATATGCCTTTTGATATGGTACGGTTGATGCTGCAATTTGGTGTAATAATTGCTACGACAGTTTAGCCCCTTTTTCATTAGTACCTACTCGGATCAACTCACCACGGTTTGCCATGGTTTTCATGGTTTTCCATTAGGTCATAGTACCTGGTACCAGGTACTGAAATAGTACCTGCTCAGTCAAGATTCCAAGAAATCCAAGCAGGTACTAAAATGTGAAATCGTCAGACTTCATGACACTGATTGGCTGGTCGGTGGCATCACTTGATGAGTCATGAGAGTGTCTCATTCACAAAAATTAAAGCAGCCAGTTTTGAAACCCAGCAACAAGGGCAATGGCTACAAAAAACAATGCCGTGGTTCCTGAATCTGATGAAAAGTCACAGACTGAGCAGCAAGTATATTCTTGCCTCGTCATCCAGCTTTGTTGTAGCGTTTGTGTCACATATTAATTACATCATGGGACGCTCAGCGATGTTGCTATGACAGTGACCATGCACAAGGCCGTTCTTGATTGTAATGGAAAGCCAGTCAATCCGAGCTGAGTTGTGGCGAACCATGGCGAGTTGATCCGAGTAAGTACTAATGGAAAAGGGGTTTGTGTTTGTTTATTGGATCCCATGTACTGATTTGTGATTTGGACAGTGTTATGGTTGAATAAATAGAACAAACAGATCAGAAGTGCATTTGATTTTGTTTTTGGTGTGCATCTTCGGTACCCCATGTTTAACCTGCTACAGCTGTTGGTTATGGAGCAGCTGCATTATTTTGTCAACAGAAAAATTCACTTTCTTCTGTTTGCACTCTGAATCGTAGTCCCCCAGAAAATATTTACTTTATGTTGGATTTGTGCGATCACTTTGGAACACTTCAAACAAGGTAACTGAAGAGTTTAGATTGTTGATATTGGGACACAGGAGGTTTACCCGTTTGTTTGTTTTAGTGATGATCATGATTCTGTGTTGCCGTTGTCCATACAGCCTTTAGAATAAACAGCCTTACAGAACTGGCTTTCATTTAGGAGTTAATTACTCCCAAGTCAGGCTTCAGCAGTACAGCCATATTAGGTGTTTGTACTGATTTGGGGTTTTTTTTGGGGGGGGTAGCTATTTTGCATCAAGCAGCTAAAGCCTTTGGCTTGGGAATACCACCGTAGACTTTCTTTAAGACAGTCAGTCTTGCTCAAGGCTAATGGTATGTAGGTACAAATAAATATATACCCACCACTAGTACGCACAGAAGACTAGGGTGAGTTAGCTAGTTTAGTTTTACTAGGCAGATTAGTGGGGGATAAACTTCTCCTGTTTCCTGTATTATTGTAGAGTCTACCTTACAATATAAAGCACCTTGGGGTGACTGCTCTTGTGATTTGGTGCTGTATAAATAAAATTGAATTGAATTGAATTAAACTGAGTGTGGTCAAGGTTAATTAAACTGAATGTCATTCCATAGACATAGTAGAAGGAGGCTGTCTAGCATATACGGTGCAGTTTAATGAATAGATATTGTATTCTTTTTAAAAGAAAATGGAGCCAGATTGATTAATGCATGTGTTGACGTTAATGTAAAAGATGGAAAGAAAAGACAACTTACTACTAAGGCGTTGGAAAATAAAAATGAAAGGCTTAAATTAGAACTGCAAGCAAATTCCGATACTTCTGACACATAAGGGATCACTAAGGGTTTTCACTTAGGCAGGAGTTGTCCTTCTTCTCTCCTGGATCCCTTGAAGGTTTCTTTAGGTGCCTTCCCAGCTTTGATAAATGTCCAGCTGGGATAACCACATTTACTCAGGGCCTTCTTGATATGATGTTCTTCTGCTTCCCTGGTCACTGTATCTGTGGGGATGGTGTTCTCTCTGTGTTGTAGCGTGCTGATGACACCCAGTTTGTGCTCCAGTGGATGATGAGAGTCAAACCTTAAATACTGATCCGTATGCTTTTGTTCACGGTACACATCAACTTTCAAATGTCACCCATTACTGATGGAAATCTCACAGTAGATGAAGGCGAGCCTTGTTAGACATGTATTAGCATTTTTCATCTCTGTGAATGGTACTGATGGCCACTGATCAGTTATCATTGATCAGCGGTCTTTGGTCAGTGGTTGTTGATCAATGGTCATGACAATTTGCATATTAATGATCAAGAAACTGACCTCACAGCCCATTGTTTGTCAGTGGTGCTAGTTTCAGTCATAATGCACATGTACTGTTTATAAGGTTGGGGAAACCTGCATTCAGCTGAGACCAAAGAAGTCACTTGAATGTGTGGCAAAATGTTTCTTCCACTGAAAATTCTACATCCAGATGAACAGAATCAACTTTTTGGGATTTGTACTGAAGGGCTCATGAATAGGCTGAACCTTCCAGGAAAGAAAACTGGAATTTTGTTATAGACAATGGGACAGGAGGAAATGGTCACCAGCCATATTGTTTCAGACTTGGAGGTGGTTCGATTGGATTTAGATCATTACTCTGACTTGCCTGATTTATTTACACAGAAAAGAATGCCTGTTGATCAAGGCAACATTCCCCGACAGGAAGATCTTGACAGATGGCCACACTTACGACATATTAAAGTGGTGGAGCTAAATTCAGGGGTTGACCTATTGATTGGGACCAATGTTCCCAAAGCCTTAAAGCCATGGGATGTTGTTAGAAGCCTGATGGTGTTCCCTGCACAGTAAAAACTATGCTAGGTTGGACTGTGAATTGCTCTCTCAAAGTAGATTGTAAGCGTGACACTGTTTATGATAGTGTCAATAGAATTTATGTGGCAAGACAAGATGAACTGTGGGAATGTGAGATGAAGGCTGATTTTCCAGAATGTATCCATGATGAGCAGCTTGCTTTGTCTAGGGAGGATCATCAATTTATGAAGTCAATAATGGAATCACTTAAGTTGGTTAATTGGGTTTTTCCTTTCAGACACAGTGAGGTAAAACTGTCAAATAAAAAGAAGGCTGTAGAATAGCGGGCTATATGCCTTATATGGAGGTTTGTCAGGGATGGTTCATTTCATGCTGATTATACCAGATTTCTGACTGATATTATCTACAAATGGTGTGCAGAGAGGGTGTCAGCTGAAGAGCCGGATCGCTGTGATGGAAGGTTATGGTATAGTCCACACCATGGGGTGTATCACTCACAAAAGAATTGAGATTGAGAGTTGTTTTTGATTGTGGACCTTCGTTTCAGGAAACATGTCTGAATGGACAGCTCTTACAAGGCCTGGTTCTTACTAGCTTGCTGGTCGAGGTCTTAACTAGGTTCTATAAAGAGCCGGTTGTACTCATGGCAGGCATTTAGTCCATGTTCCATTAGGTAGGAGTACCAACAGCTGACTCAGACCTGTTTCTTTGGTTTCTTTGGGGGTCAGATGGAGGTCAGGAAATGGTGACATCCTGAATAACATCCAGAAGTCTCTCTAACAAAAATCATCCAGTTGGCAGTACACTTGTTTGGAGCCACCTCATCTCCAAGCTGTGATAGTTTCACCTTAAGGAAATGTGCAGAGAATAACAGGGATCAGTTCAGACTGGAGGTTGTCAACAGCGTTCTAAATAATTTTTATGTGGATGATTGTTGGTTACCTCTGTTGGTTCTGAAGAGGAGGCAGTGTCACTTTATCAAGAACTTGTTGCTCTCTGTGCTAAAGGAGGCTAAATGCATTAGCAACAGAAGAGTTTTGGTTGCTGCCATACCTGTTTCTAGAAAGGAAATATCAAGGTTTAAAATTTTTGTAGCGAACTGGGTGGCTGCTGGGTTTCTTAGGTTCAAGAGTTTGCTACTGGAGCTTAGCAAGAAGAGGAAAAAGCTGAAAGAGAGCTTTGAGTCTGGCGTGGGTAAAGAAACACTTGAGGATGGACTTATAGTATGTCAAAATGAAAAAATAACTGTAAATGAGGGGTTGTGCTGAAAAGAACGATATCAAAGTTTTAAAAGGTGAAATACATAAAGGTAAACTCAAAAATAGTGAAAAACTGCCAATTAAACCCTGGACCCCAGAGGGTTAAAAAACAGGACATGGTGGATTTAACCAAAGTTACTGGATTCCATGCATTGCTATAAGGGGGATAGTGGCTAAATGTATTGATTGCCGCAGGCTTGATGCACAGGGGCGGATCTAATCTCTTGCCACCCCTAGTGCCACCCTAGTTTTGCATATGACAACGTTGTTTAATAAAATAAGCGAGCATTAACACTTTGAGCCTAGCTACAATTAACATTGAATATAAATTGAATTGAATATAAAGTCTAAAACTGAATATATTACATAGTGTTTTTTCTGAATATCATCACATTTAGTGCAGAAAGAAACGGTAAAAACAGGATTTTCTAAGGACATCGCAAAAAAAAAAAAGAAAAGGAAAAAAATGCCGCCCCTTTCCTATTGGTGGAAAAATGTACCATGTTGACCAATAAAAAATGATATGGCAACACATAGGATTTGGTTATTTAGGAAAAGGGGGGAGTTTTCAAAGAGAGAGAGCAAGCAATAGCGACGGCGAGTTTTGAGATGTGAGAGATTTGTGACCTTTAGTGTGCTTGGAGTGTACAGTGTGTTGTGTTGTCTTGTGTAGTTGGTGTGTAGTATAGTTGTTGTTTTGTTTTGCGTGTCAGTGAGGGTGAGTGAATGTCACACTTGCTGCCAAAAAGCCACCAAAGGCAGATTGCAGTGTAAACGCTGTCTCCAGGTGGAAAACAGGAGGAGTGATACATCTCCTGTTGTCAGACCTGCAGGTTTTATCGGTGTGGTGTTCTTCCCTGTCTTGTGGTGGACAAACTATTTTTTGGAGTGGCACAAATAATTTGTGTGGCATCTTATTGTGAGACCTGATTGTTCTTTCATTTTAGTTTTAGTAGTATTTTTTAACAGTTGTACAAAAAATGCCAGATGCAGTGGCTACATTTTTAGGTAAATAGTTGTATTTGTTGTTTACAAAATTTGTGCATAGATTTTTAAAATTTACAATTTATATTTGCATTTCAAGTTATGAAAATGATTCATTAAATATCTTTGTGGTTTTAACAGTAAAAGAATATAACCTTTGTGTTAATACAATATGACAATGACAAAAATAACTGTAAATTAAGACAGATGAGATTGTGCTGAAAAGAATGATACCAAACAAGGAAAGGAGGAGAAAAAAATTAATTTAAAGGTCAAATACAAAGGTCAAATAAAAAGTAATCTAAAATGGCCAGTTATATCCTGAACCCCAGAGGGTTAACCCAATAAATCATGAAAAAATAGGTTTAAATTTCCATCCATCCATCCATCCATCCATCCATCCATCCATCTTCTTCCGCTTATCCGGGGCCAGGTCATGGGGGCAGCATATCCAGGGCCAGGTCATGGGGGCAGCAGCCTAAGCAGAGAAGCCCAGACCTCCCTCTCCCCAGCCACCTCCTCTAGCTTGTCCGGGGGAACACCAAGGCGTTCCCAGGCCAGCCGAGAGATTTAATCTCTCCAGCGTGTCCTGGGTCTGCCCCGGGGCCTCCTTCTGGCGGGACATGCCCGGAACACCTCGCCCAGAAGGCATCGTTATCAGATGCCCAAACCACCTCAACTGGCTCCTTTCGATGTGGAGGAGGGGCTCTACTCTGAGCCCCTCCCTGATGGCTGAACTCCTCACCCTATCTCTAAGGGAGAGGCCAGCCACCCTTCAGAGGAAGCTAATTCTCGCCGCTTGTATCCGCGATCTTGTTCTTTCGGTCACTACCCACAGCTCGTGACAATAGGTGAGGGTGGGGACGTAGATCAACCGGTAAAATTGAGAGCTTCACTTTTAAACTCAGCTCTCTCTTTACCACAACCGACCGGTACAGCGTCCACATCACTGCAGCCGCAGCACCAATCCGTCTGTCGATCTCCTTTCTCCCGTCACTTGTGAACAAGACTCCGAGATACTTGAATTCCTCCACTTGGGGCCAGGAATTCGTCCCTGACCCAAAGTGGGCACTCCACCCTTTTCCGGCTGAGGACCATGGCCTCAGATTTGGAGGTGTTGATTCTCATTCCCACTGCTTCACACTCAACTGCGAACCGTTCCAGTGTGAGCTGGAGGCCATCACCTGATGAAGCCAATAGAACCATATCATCCACGAAAAGCAGAGATGAGATTCTGAGAAGTGAAAGCCTTCTGCCACTTGGCTATGCCTAGAAATTCTGTCCATAAAAATTACGAACAGAATCGGTGACAAAGGGCAGCCCTGGCGAAGTCCATCACCCACCAGGAACGGGTCCGACTTATTGCCGCTATGCGGACCAAGCTCTTGCAACGGTTGTATAAGGATAGAATGGCCCATACTCCCAAAGAACCTTCCACAGGACACTCTGAGGGACACTGCTAGTCTTGGTAGCCGGGGATCAGTCCGCAAGGGTCTCCGCTCCTGGCCGCCTCCTGGCACTCATAGCACCCAACCCCTATGGCGCCTCCTGCAGGTAGTATTAAAAATGTATTATGACAGTGCAGATTTCTGGCATTTTGCTTACATTTAAGCATGTAACAATTTGATTATTTCTAATTAAAAGAAAGAGTATGAAACTTAAGTTAGACTTGTGTTTGTAAATGAATCACCTCATGTTGTGGAGCTTTTTTGATTTTATACTTATTGGGCTACATACTTATTTATTATATAGGCTATACACTACATAAAATCAAAATTCACATGTTTTATGTAACTGAAATCTTTAATTATGTGGGCTAAAGAAAAGAAAGTTATAGACTATATTTATATGAAATGTGTATACTTACTGCATTTGATGTATTTTATATTTATATATATATATTTTTATATATAATACATATTACAGAATGTAACACCTGCATATGTGTAAAAAATTCCTTTAATTTTGCCACCCCATTTGATTTCCATGCCACCCTAAGAAAATTTCTCTATCCGCCCCTGTTGACGCAGCACCAGGATATCAGCTGATGGCAGATCTTCCGCAAGATTGCGTCTTGCCAGATGAACCTCCATTTTATCAGTTTGGGCCTTTTCAGGTTAAACGTGGAAGGTGTATAGTGAAGAGGAACGGAGTCATGTTTACATGTCTTACAGTGAGAGCTGTGCATGTGGAGGTCATCGTTGAGCACAGATGTACCCCAGGTGGAAAAAACACATTTAAATGACACCAATGATAAAAGAAGAGACAGTGTATTTATTTCCTTTATTTTAACTGTTTACATCAGCAAAGTGTCACAGTTCCTATAACAATCGAATGCACCGCTCAGTTCACCTCATGTGGGGGTACCTAGCTCTCAACAGCCAATCAGAGCCTATGCAGGCCACATTCAAGTCAAGTCAAGTGACTTTTATTGTCATTTTCAACCATATACAGTGGTACCGTACAGAGTGGGAAAAGGAAAAGAAAAAGCCAACACACTTACCTATTGGAGTCTGGAGCCGAGTGACTGAATGAAAGAGAGAAGTAACGTTGGTAAGACGACTGGTAAAAAAAAACTTGTAGAGGGTTGCCATCATCGTCACTGTGTGCTAAAGAGTGTAGTGGTGATATTAAAGTTATGAGAGTGAACTGAAGTGGCTAATGGTTCAGTATTTCTGAACAGTGTAGATATGGTGTCTATTATTTTATCCTGATATAAATATCAAAGGGGAAGTCTGTTTTATTTTCCTGTTGCCACTTTAAAGATGGGTAATTTGATAAATCGTATGAAGAGAGTAAAATGATGTTTTATTTTGTAATATGCAAATTATTGAAAGAATTTATTTCATTTCCACTGTGAGTTTAACGTCACTAGATGGTAATTTTTGGTGCAGGTTCTCGCTCATGAATAGGCCTATAGTGTTGGAGAAATTAAGCACACTGCCGGTCACGGCAGGTGGCCGCACCTCCCTGAGCCTGGTTCTGCCAAAGGTTTCTTCCTGTTAAAAGGGAATTTTTCCTTCCCACTGTCGCCAAAGTGCTTGCTCATCGGGGGTCATATGATTGTTGGGTTTCTCTCTCTATGTATTATTGTAGGGTCTACCTTACAATATAAAGTGCCTTGAGGCTACTGTTGTTGTGATTTGGCGCTGTATAAATAAAATTGAATTGAACTGAATTGCTTTGATACCTCTAAACCAAACTCAGTATGTGTATTTTGTTGTTTTATTTACGCATGGTTTTGATATGGTTATGATGTATGATATTTTGAATGTTAATGGTTACTCACCGTAAGTATTATTGAATTACTGTTTACATGAACAGAGAAATATCACCGACACGAAGAAGATACACATGTACGTATGTTCCCATTACACTTACAAGGATGTTTGAAGTCAGGTGTTACCGAAACGACTCTTAATTCTTTAAAGGGCCCCAATGGCCAGTTAGTCCATTACATGTAATAGACAGAACTCAGCACTCTCCATGTTTGGAGGAGCAAAGAGATACACTGCTAAGCATGGGGACAGAAACACAGCAACAATAAGAGTAAAGCCTCTTATTAAACTATGAAAACATCTTGACTACCACTGCAAGGGCTTAAGTATTATTTTACTTACCTCTACATGCTTGTGCAGGTTTGAAGTCCAAGGTTTTAGTTTGATCTCTCTGAGAGATATCATTTCATTTCCTTCACGTTCAGCTTCAGCAGAATTTTAGAGTTTTGCTTACAGCTGAGTCTGCACCACTAGTGTCCAATCTCTTTAACTTTCTGGTGATTTTAGTGGCATTTCTTCTAGTGATGGGTCGGTCGCAAATAGTGAGACTATAATAACAAGATGTAAACAGTATACTTCTAGGTTGCAATATGCTATGCTGCTGCATAAGTATTTTAAACTTTTTTTTGTTTTTTTGTTGGGGTTTTTTGTTTTTGTTTAAACATTTCAACATTTCTTAAGTTATTTAACATTTCAACAACTTTTCAGGCTTTCACTTTACATTAACCCTTTTTTTTGTTTTTTTTTTGTCTGTTTACAAATCAAGAGCCTGCCTCGGCTTGATGGCACGGCCGAATCTGGTGCGAGGGCAGGGTTCAGTTATTGTAGTTGGGGTGTGATGGGGAGACCTGGTCCCTTAACAATGTCTTGGGTGGTTTGGGTGTCGTCACAAATGTCACTTTTGTGTGGGAGTGCGTGGCAAGGTGTCCTGGGTGCTGATGAGGTGTCGGTGATTGTGTCTTAGGAGTTGACCATCACCTGTTTTGATGTGATAGCTGCATGGGGTCTCTGCCGGTTTGACGATAGTAGCTGGTTGCTATGTCCCATCTTCTTGCTGGTAGCGTATTGGTGCTCCAGTGTGCAGTGTCGGCAGGGGTCGGGCGGATGTGTCATAATATCTTTTCTGACGGAGTTGACATTCCTCCCGTCTTTCTTGCACAAGGCTTTGCGGGGTGACCTGAGGGCGCAGCTGTGTAGTTGCTGAGGGCAAAATGGAGTACAGTCTACAGCTCGTGAGGATTTGGGCTGGGGATTTAAGTCCATCAACAGGTATGTTCCTGTACTCCAGCAAGCTCAAGTAGGGGTCCATCTTGTCATGTTTTGCTTTTGTCAGAATACGTTTTGCAGTTTGGACAGTCTTTTCGGCTAAGCCATTGCTCTGGGGGTAACATGGGCTTGATGTAATATGCTGGAATCCCCAGTGCTCTGCAAAACATATGAACTCTTGTGAGCTGTAACATGGCCCGTTGTCGCTTATGACTTTCTTCGGAATGCCATGTCTGGAGAATGTGGCTTTCATCTTGTGAATCACCGCTGCCATGGTGATGTTTGGCAGGCGCTCAAGTTCAAAATGTCTGCTTAAGTGGTCACAAATGACAATGTAGTTTTCGGAGTTCCATGAGAACAAATCGGTCCCGACAGTTTGCCATGGGTTCTCTGGGATTTCTTGAGACAGCATGGGCTCTTTTTGGTTCGAGCTGCGATGCATTTGGCAAATGTCACATTTCATAACTGTCTGTTCAATCTGTTTGCTCATACCTGGCCAGAACATTATGTCTCGTGCCCTGTGTTTGCTCTTTTCGACTCCAAAATGTCCAGTGTGTATTCGTTGCAGCATGTCTTTTCTCAGTGAGTGCAGAATTATTATTCTTTTGCCTTTCAGGAGAAGTCCATCAGCCTCAGTGATTTCATCGCGATGATTCGAGTACTCACTGACAAGTTCTGGGCACCTTTTGCGTGTCTCTGGCCAGCCTGACCAGATGATGAGTTTGAGGGTAGAGAGCTGTTCGTCTTGGGCAGTGGCAGTTTTGATGCACTCCAGTTTCTCTGTGCTCACTGGTACTGTCTGGACGATTGTGTGTACTTGTGTTTCCATTTCCTCAC
>VVHJ01060977.1:0-21616 GCA_015107715.1 Tylochromis polylepis | reverse complement strand
CATGTGTGGGGTTGCTTCTCATCCAAGGGAGTGGGCTCACTCACAATTTTGCCCAAAAACACAGCCATGAATAAAGAATGGTACCAAAACACCCTCCAACAGCAACTTCTTCCAACAATCCAACAACAGTTTGGTGAAGAACAATGCATTTTCCAGCACGATGGAGCACCGTGCCATAAGGCAAAGGTGATAACTAAGTGGCTCGGGGAATAAAACGTTGACATTTTGGGTCCATGGCCTGGAAACTCCCCAGATCTTAATCCCATTGAGAACTTGTGGTCAATCCTCAAGAGGCGGGTGGACAAACAAAAACCCACTAATTCTGACAAACTCCAAAAAGTGATTATGACAGAATGGGTTGCTATCAGTCAGGATTTGGCCCAGAAGTTGATTGAGAGCATGCCCAGTCGAATTGCAGAGGTCCTGAAAAAGAAGGGCCAACACTGCAAATACTGACTCTTTGCATAAATGTCATGTAATTGTCGATAAAAGCCTTTGAAACATATGAAGTGCTTGTTATTGTATTTCAGTACATCACAGAAACAACTGACACAAAGATCTAAAAGCAGTTTTGCAGCAAACTTTGACACAAATATTAGTTTTCACATTCTCAAAACTTTTGGCCACGACTGTACTTACAAGAAATGGATTATTATCTTATAAACCGGCATGACCCCAAATAGAACAATTAGACCTTCTTTCTGCTCTTATCTTTTATGGTTATGTGGATTTTTGTAAATAGTGGGGGGGTCACTGATTTGTTTGCCCAGGTTGTTCATTAATCCAAGGGGTTTGCAGTTTTTTCTCCACATGGCAACTTTGGGCTAGACACCCAAGGTTGCTCCAGACAGACAGGCACAACCTGCTGCTGTGGGTGTGTGACTGAGGAACAATGGAAACATAACTAAGATAATAGGTGACAAATGCATATGATTTCCCAACGCTAGGTAATTCGTTAACTTTCCCCCCTCCCTCATTAGAGAGAGACAAATCTTCCATTGTGTTAAAGGGAAGTTACCTCACAGTTGTGCTAACAGCTACATGTCAAGCTTGGGACTCTGTTGAGGAACTTGCTCCAGCGGAAACCACAGAGCAGATTGTGCTGCTGAAATCCTTATTTAAAAAAAAAAGTCTTACTCACACTTACTTTGGATGGCTTAAACAGTGCAGTACATGCAGGGTTTCACCATCTGACGGTATTTTCTTTGCCAGGGATCTCAACATGTCTGAGTTTGTGTGTGACCCTAAGGCCGGCCCCTACATCTACGACCTCATTGCTGTGTCAAACCACTATGGAGGAATGGGAGGGGGTCACTGTAAGTCAACATGTATTTTATACAATGAAAATTTTTTTTTTTTCCCCTAAGTCAATCTAAATCAACATGGTAGCAGTTTGTTTAGCCTTTAAACATGAACACAATATGTGTCAGCAGATGGGGTGCTCAGTCAGTCACTCTGTCTCCAAGGACACTGCATTTAGTTAAAATTTAATAAGGCGTAGAGCCTCATATATCATTGTTTTCATTGTGCACTCACCATCAGTTTATTTTTCTTCGATATGCCATCTCTTTTCATAGTGAATCAGTGTGATCAGACTTTTACGTCTTCCTGAACCAAGTTCCTGAAAAGTCATCCATTAACCTTACACTGTCTCTGTGTAACAGACACAGCTTATGGCAAGAATAAAGTGGACGGAAAGTGGTATTACTTTGACGACAGCAGTGTTTCGTCTGCCACAGAGGATCAGATTGTGGTGAGTTTTCATAGTGTTATGTACTGGTGATCACTAGGTGTTTGTTTTATTTTGTTTTTGTTTTTTTAAGTGAAAGAATGATGTTTGAGTACTGACACTTGCTGGTGTGTTGACTTTGGTGTCAGGTATTCCTCTTCTAGTAGTGTAATCTTACCTGTGTTGTGCCATTACAGACTAAAGCTGCCTACGTGCTGTTCTATCAGCGCAGAGACGAAGAAAGCCCCTCCAAACCTCAACCTTCGGCGTCATTGGGAGGAGCCCCGGAGCCAGCCGATGACCACATGGACACAAATTGAGAAGCCCTAATGAAAAGGGACACACACTGAAACGCATATGGCAAATAGACACTCGGACGCACACACAAAGCTACGTTAGTGGCAGAGGATTCCACAGACTTAAAATTATTAACCCTACCTTCCCTGTATTTTAATTTGTCTCATATGTTGTCAGCTACATCCAGCAGCCTTGACATAAGAGTGAACTGTGAGACTTCCCTCCCTGCAGTGGTTGGCCTACTGATTTCCTTAAGTAGTTTACTAGTCTCGATTGAAGAGGAATTTAAGTGAATATAGATCCTCTCACTGGAGAAACTTAAGGTTAGAAGTGCCCTCAAATATGTAGATAAACAAATGTTTCTGTTGCCCACCTGAACAGTCAGGAATATTTAAAACAAAACAAAAAAAAAAAGCCAAATGCATTTATTGTTTCAACCAAAGCGAGCCAAGGTATTTATGATAAAATGAACAAACTGATGTGTTTCCAGGATGCTGGCATTGTGCCTAGATTTATCTTGCATATTCTTGCTGTGCTAAGGTAAATTTTAGCAGTGTGATGTGCACACATGACAGTACATGGCACCTTCTTTGTTGAAAGAATCCTGTTACCTTATGCCACCTGTTTAAAGTGGAACTATTTCTGAGGGGATCCTTCAGCTTCAGACTAGTGGTGGATCTGTGCCGCATCTAAATCACAGAGAGGATGTCTCATTTCCAGGTCCCTAACATCTAGATCTTGACATGAGTTGTGGCAGAGGCTGTTTTTTGGGGAGTTTGTTGTTCTTTGTTTTGTTTGTTTTGGCCTTGCTCTAGTTCAGCCATGACTTTTTTTTTTTCTTTCTTTCCCCCATTTGTTTTGACGCACAGCACGGGCTCTGCTCTCAGGGCCCTAAACTTATGAGAGGAGTCTTACCCTGCTCACAATTTGTATTTTGTTTTTGTTTTTTTTGTAATCATAATGAAAAAAGCGGCCTTTCAATTCCTGCAACCTGATTAAAAAGGAGGCACTTTGAATTCTCCGTGAAAATCTACCTGCTTCTGGTGTATCTAGAAATCATGGAACTGTATGGTTAGGCCTTTAGCATTAAAGATTTTGGTCTGTCATACGCTTCCACATAATTTTAATGTGTCTTTTAAGCTACCTGACCGGACCCCTAGTTCACCTGCGATAGCTTGTCCTAATTAGTCTTGTACAATAATGCAGCTCTGTATTGAAATGGCTATGATATTTGATATCTTCCAAGCACACTGAGTGAAGCGAAATAAACTAGTACAAAAGTGGTGCTTTATTCATGAAACTTGAACTTGCTCCTTATCACAAGGAAAAATCATGTGGTTAGATGTCAGATGGGGGTGGAGGAGAGCAGTCATTTAACAGCATTTTCTCTGAATGCAGGCACTTTGAGCCAGTTTTCCTTCCAGTGATACTAATACAGCAACTGGCTCTTAAGTTAAAAGCTAGTTATAAGTAAGTGATTCTTTTGTTTTACATAATTGAAGCCCAGACATACACAACAATCCTCTGGAGCACATTTATAACGGGTGTCTGGGTGTTTTGAATGTGATCAAGTAAAAACTAGAATACATTTACTTGTGGCAGTTAACACTTAATATAATGTAGTCCCATAAGACTTGTTCTGGGGCATAAATCTGCACCTCGTTTTATAATGGCACTCTAACATACAAGGCCTTTGGGTGTCCTCTCTGGTGGTTGGTCCTGGCATCATTATGTTGTTCAAACTACTTAAACAATCATTTATGCCTAAGACTAAAAAAAAAAAGCTTTCTGTAATCTAGATATAACTGAAAAGAAAATCTTGTCTTCTTACCCACCCAAAATTATGTCAGCAGTTTAAACTCAATCTGTACATAATCAGCACTATTTTAAATAGGTGTAAAAATGATTGTCCTCATATTTATCTTGTTGCCGATATCTGCAGTTTTGTTTTTAACTGAAAAATATTTGAATTCAAATTACAATAAAGACTGGAAGCCTCAGCAAGATCGCTTGTTTGGATTGCAATATCTCACAGATTGCCTCTGGTTTCAGGTGATGCAATACGTAAATGTACTTTGATTCACAGCTATTTGAATTCAAAGCATAATAAAGCTCAAGTCCTCAATGATGTGCTTTGTTTAGAATAATTGCATGCAATATAACCCCCACCCTGAAGCTGTAAGTACTGCTGTCTGTGTTAAGAAAATTACCTCTGGTTGCAGGTGATGCAACCTAAATTGCCTGCCAGTAATGCTGACTGTTGCAAAAGGAACTTTGATCTACAGTTACGTGTAAGCGCAGGAAACAACTAGTAATCAGATGAACTGTAGCTGTATACAAAGCCAACACTTGCCTGTGGATGAATAATCTACCACTCAACCCCCCCCCCCCTTTCAGAAAATGTCTGAGTATTTTTAAATATGCTAATAAGAGTAAACTGACAAAATACTTATTCAAATATGACCTTTAAACAAGACATCCAAAATATAATTAGGAGTCAGAAATGTTTGCAAAAAATATATTTATTGATCCCTTTAAACTTGACACCACAGCTGTGCTTTACATGCACCCAGCACAGCTGTAAAGAGAAAACAGTCCTGCCTTTTACATTTCATCAGATATCCTCCTCACAGTTTGGTTTCAGAGGATTCCTTCATATAGTAAAAAAAAGCAGGAGACAGCTACTGCGTACAGGAGAGCACAGGTGGTGAGTTTAGGTGCCATCTATTGAAGCTGTGAGCGCAGTGGTGTTTCCCCCTTTATGAAGGCTACACACACACACAGGCTAAGCTGCAGGCTGCTTCAGCATTTAGGACGAGGTTTTAATTCGTCTGGCTGAGGAGCTTCTTGATGTCTCCCTCGATGTCGATGGTGAGGAACCTCCGGCTGTAACGCTTAAACGGCACTCCGTCCGGCCCGATGAGGAACTTCTCGAAGTTCCAGGACACGTCGTTCCTGCACACCGGGCTCCAGATGATCAGCTTGGGGTCAGTCATCAGGGATGTTGCGTCGTCGCTGGGTGTTGGGAGCTTTTCCTTCAGGAACACAAACAGGAGGTGGGCGTCCTTCCCGTTCACGTCCACCTTCTCAAAGAGCTGAAACTTGGGCTCGAAGCCATTTCCAGGACGGACGTACTTCAGCGACAGGAGGATTTCTTCATTCTTGCAGTTCTCCTGCACGGTTGATCACACAGTTACACTCTTGGCTCATTCTTATCAGGAAGAACCAGAAGATCTTAACTTCCCTGTTCCCTACAGCAAGCACTCTATATTATTTGAATCCCACCAACAACTATCAATAAGTAACTAGAAATAATCACGGTGTACTTATTGTTCATCCAGCGCCTAATAAAACATTAACCATTTTAAAGCATATTTCATATTGCGTAAGAACTCGATTTATTGTAAGACCAGGATCTCACACACAGCCACAACTTCCTCCTTCCTAAAAATCACCAATGCTTGCGCTTTAAGCTACATATGAAATAATAATAAAATAACAGCAACAATAACCTATGGATTTAGACGCATCTTTTGTACTTACAAGCTGACTAATATTATACTAAAGCTCGATCTAAAACTTGCCAGTAAACTTGGAAACTATATACGACTAAACCTTTAAATAAGGGGTGGAAAAAAAACCTTCATCTAATTTGATTAAATACAAATAAGTCACTCTTTCATTCAAATGAGCCATTTCCGGGAAAATATGATAAATTAACGGCGAAAGCAGGAAATTTAGAGTAATGACACTTATAGAACGATAGAAAGCCCTCATCTACTGGCTCCAAAGTCCAGACAGATGGGATAGGTTTCTCACCTGATGGCCGAACTGGTTGCAGGGTACTCCCAAGATCACAAGCCCCTTGCTGGCGTACCGCTCGTGGAGCTCGTTCATCTGGGTGTAATCCCTGACGGTCGTACCTCAGAGAGAAGCGACATTCTCAATGAGGACGACTTTGCCCTTTAGGGACGAGAAATTAAACGTCTCCCCGGTCAACAGTTTGGCCGTGAGGTCGTAAAAACTTGTAGCCATTTTTTTTCTTCCAAAAACCTTCTCCCTTTCTTCAGGTACTGCGCACGCCTTCTTCCCTACCGACACAGTGCGACTTCTGCGTCTTTGGACCAGCTTTAAATGGTCAAAGAGCTTGTATTGCCTGCCAGGATAGTTCACTCCCTGAAATTCTGTGATGGTGTACTACACAGGGAGATAACCTGATCCAAACAACCCAGAGAACCCAAAGCTTTTCCTGTCTGCTCCAGTGCCTGACACCCAAGGGTGCACATGATCCCAGGGGGTTCAAAAGTTAGCTGAGCAGAACCACTGTGAAATAAATCATTGGTTAAATGTTATTTAACAAAGGGATAAAATCCACTCAGTTATGTCTAATTTAATGCGATTTAACACAATTTTCAGCAGCACCCTTTACTGTCATAGTTTTTGCTGTTGTATAGCTGTCACAGTTTTTATGAAGCACATCTAAATCTTGGCCTTTAATATCTTACATATGTGAAAGATAAATGGTGTAATTCTGAGTTACTGTCATAACTGTCTTTTTCCTTATTCCTGTTTCATTAACTTTCCTGTTTTGTGGAAATGCAATGAAGGATTTAGTGTTTGTTGTCATTAAAGTTCAACAAATACATTTTTTTTTGTATTCTATAGCAAATCAGTGTAACCATGAAGTACCTGCTGATCTGTGCAATAAAAAAACAGCCATCTTCAGTTATTCATTTGTAAATGTTATTTTATTTCATGGTAAGACTGCTGTTAGAGATGTAGATCTTTGAGATAAAAGTGTATGACTTGTGATTTATGCTGAAATGATATGGACATGTAAACTGTCTGGCCACTGGCCACCACCCAGCACCCAAAATTTGCTGAGAGAGAGGAGAGAGGAAGACACCCTACAATGAGTTGAAACATTAACTTGTTATTTATTCCTGCATATATAATTTCTGTCATTCATATTGTGTCACTTTGTATGTCCCTCACAATTTCCGGTCATTCCTCTGCTCACACATACAGACAGAAGGTTGGTGGCACTGTGTGCCACCCCAATATTATTAGTGGCCCCATGTGGACACCCCTATGAAAAAGTCTGGAGACTCCCCTGAGAGCAACAAAGTAAAAAAAAAAAAAGTACACAATAAGTACCATTAAAGCTGAATTTACAAGCAAATGCTTTGTTGGGTGACTGTCAAAATACACACTAATATTTTGTCATGAAAGCTCGTGGGGTTCCATACATCCTGATGTATAAATATGAATATTTATTTTAATAAAAAATTATATTTATTAAAAGTGATAATTATTAATATATTTTAATGTGAATAAATAATGTATTAAGTTAATAAATTTAAATATTAGCGGGACAATGTTGTCGGCAAACTAAGCGAGACGAAGAAGAAAGCAGGGGGCAGCGCAACAGCTTGATCCAGTGTACTCTTTGATGGAGTTGCTCGTTGTGTGGCACGGCGTGTCCCGGAAAGGCTGTTCAGTTATTAAGTATCCAGTCCCAAACGCTTAAGTATGACTAACGCTTACAAACACGCGGCCCAGTGTTTGAAAATGAAAATACCGCACAATGTTGACGGACTATGCTTTAAAGCATAGCTCACAGATCAGTAAACAGAGTGACCTATAACGGTGATATATGGCTGTATAGCAGATTTTTTCTAGCAGCCAATAGGATGCGCGAGTGGGACGACGCTGACGACTTGGAGCTGTTTGGCGCGGAAGTTTGTTTTGTAACTTCGGTGTTTGGTCGCCTGTGGCTTCGTCGGCTCAGTAAAAGTATGTCTACCATTTTTTTTAAATAAAAATATTTCCGTCAACCAGAAAATTCACATCGACATGACGTTAAAGACAAAAAGCATGTTTGTGTTAAAGTTATTGAACTGTGTCGTTTATTATAGCGACAGTGGTTAGCTCCCCCTTTTTTAACTCCCCTGTGTGTGCTAGCCTAATAAAGCTATTAACAGCCTTCTGTCCTTCGTATTTCATCAGATGATGCGCAAAAAGCGACGCTCCTCCGTGGATAAAGGAGAGGGAGCTCCTGCAGCACCTAGTAAGTTTAAAACCTGTATGTGTATGAGGCAGATTTCTCCATGTATTCCCAAAAATATCATCACAGTCTTGGGAGCGAAGTAGCATCTCTGTTGACACAGTTTCCCGTGAGAGAAGCTGTGTAGTTGCTCTGTGATATTGTTTTCTTTAAGGTTTATATCTGCTTTCAGATGTGAAAAAGAGTCGCAGCGCTGGTCGCCAGTCTAAGGAAGCTGCTCCAGAAGAGACCAATCAGTGTGTGTTTGTTGACTTTGTCAGAGTGGCAGGTGTCACCTTGAAACAGGGCGGCATGCCTAACGAGATAGGTAAACGCACTCAAGTCAGTTTCGAAACATAGCAGGGCTGTAAATGAAATGAGATGCTCACCTGCATCTGGTCTTATCCCCCTCCAGCTGTAGACCAAGTAGTGTTTCAGAGACGGATACAGCAGCAACTTCAGAAGAGCCCCAGGTACCCTGGTGTGAGTATAAACCATACAACAACCCTGCAGTAAACACGAAAATACAACAAAAAAACACATTTGCCACCAAGTTTGGTGAATTGCCTTTTCATTTTTTAGGTCATTCAGGAATTCATCACAGCACTGGAGTCATATATGGAGAACGCTGACAGGTTTAAGAACTGCCTTCTTCCGTGTGTCCCACAATCATCTGCTGGAGACCCCAGGTAATTGTCCCAGAAACACCCAGTGCATTAAGAGACTACTTTTGACAGCTCCATAAATTATGGAGGACACAGCTAGAAGCTGGAGTAAGCTAATATCCGTAACGCTGTAATAGCCGTAACGAACTGACATATTTTCATGTGCGCTACAGTTCTGTCAGCTCATTCCAGGAAAGCCTGCTGCGGATGTTGTTGGGGATTGAAATGTTACAGGTGAGATTTTCTGCATTGACCTCTAAAAGAAAACTCCGTTTTCACAAGCACAGTCGAAATGAAAAGCAGTATGCATTAGTACAAACACAGTACCACAAATCACCTGTCCTTTTTTTTGTAGACTTCCATCATTAACACGTTGCTTGAGAAGCTTCCTGAGTATATGTTAGATGGGTCAGTATTTCCTGACATTCTGGTGTACTACGCAACTGTTTGGTTTAACATTTGGAATACTTTTAATACTTCTTTTTAAAAAAAATCTAACTGTCTTCCGTACCTCATAGTACCAGTGATGGAGGAGTTAGTATCCCACGCATCATTATTAACCAACTCAAATGGCTAGACAGAGTTGTGGACGCCAAGGTAATCATTTGTTTGATGACAGGTTTTGTCACTTTTGTAATTGAAGGTGTGTCTGGCCTGTTGATTTTGCCCTATAATTACATGTTTCTTCTTATGTGCTTGTTTTTCTTTGGTTTCTTCCTGCAGGATTTGGCGTCAAAGCTCATGGAGTTGGTGTCAGTAGCTCCGGTGGAGGTTCAGCGTGACATCATCACCAGTTTACCAGAGATACTGGAAGACTCCCAGCACAATGATATAGCCAGGGAGCTCAAGTGTGTACACTAAATCTCTAATACACATGTGTTGTGGTCAATCTGTGTTTTAAGGTTGCTCCTAATACCACTCCTCTCTGCAGCTCTTTACTCCAGGAGAACACTCAGTTGACCGTCCCCATCCTGGATGCCCTTTCTAGTCTTAACCTCGTATCATCATTGCTGACAGAGGTAGTGTGCACATGCACATATAAACACACATGTGCATTGGTAGCAATGTGTTCTTACTTGTTGCTTCTCTGGTTTTTCAGGTCCGTGGAGCTGTTATGGCCACGTTGGCTGCTGTGCAGCTAGAGGACCTCCCTGTAGTGGTCAAGTTCATCCTCCACTCTGTGTCGGCCTCTGATGCATATGAGGTCAGAGTGCTCAAGCAATACAAAAATTCCCCATACTACAGTAAATTTACTAAAGGAATGCATATGCGATGTGCTTCCCTGTTTTTAGGTTGTCTGTAATCTTCGGAAAAAGCTGGAGCTTGAGCAATGCGTCCTTCCGCCTGTGCTGCAAGCCTCTCAGAGTCGTGTGAATAGTAAAGTAGCAGCCGGGTAAGATAACACAAGTCTCCAATTAATTTACAGCCCAGTATCAAGGCATGTGATACAGGGCCTGTTCTGAAGTAAGAAATGTGGTTTGTTGATGATGTGATCCAGTTTTTGATGTTTTTGATGCAGGTCTGCCTCCGCGGCAGCAACTGGCAGCAGCCAGGACAGCATCACGTTGATACTGGACTGCATCAAGTCAGCAGTGCGATTCCAGAAAACCATTTCTGAGGCTTGGCTCAAGGTATGAAATTAATTAATGTTCTTAGCCCCCCTTGGTTTACTGATTGAGTCAGTTGCTCATGTCGGTGACTTAAATGTATTTTTTTCCCTCCCTCTCTCTTTCTCTCTGTTTTTTGTTGTTGTTGTTTTGTTTTTTTTTGAATCAGGCCATAGAGTCTGTGGATGAGGTGGAGGACCATAAGGTAAGTTCAGCATATTCTCAAAGAATGTTCACTGAGGGCTTGGTCCCATTCTTACACTGGTTTTCAAACAGGAGGGGGCTATGGGTCACCAGGTGAAAAATTCTTGGGTGTATACTTAAGAAGAAGTTGAATTAATATAATTTATGCAGTTAAGCAAACAAGAGTGTGCTGATTTTGTATTTAGTGACTTATTTAAAACATTGTGGGGCAGGGAGTGTGATTTTAGCTTCTGTACCATCAGAGTTTGGGAACCACAGACATCCAAAAGTCTCCACGATTAGAAAACTATTGGATAGTTATTTTTAACATTTGAAGCACATTTCTTCACAACATCTGGATTTTAGGGAAATTAATTTCTCATGTTTGTAGTTCACTTGTATCACAGTGACTTGTTTGATGTTGAAGCTATAAAAAAACACCGTTATGTATACATGCACTGACTAGACCATGTTATTACTCACCTTTACTGATGTCAGCTGTCAAAGTTGGATTACGGGAAACATTTTGAAGTCAAGGACATTTAGGAAGCCTGTTTATACACCACATTAAGGTTTTTATGCATCTCTTTGTAATATTTCTGATCTGCCACGTTAGGTCATGGATCTACTGGTCCTGATCATCCTTCACTCCACCAATGCCAACCAGAGCCGACGGGGGGCAGAAAGAGTGCTGAAGGTCAAAGTGAGAAACGGACTGATCCAGGAGGCTCTGTTACAGAGAACCTTCAGGGACTACGCTCAGGTGGGTCAGCCTGTAGAAGTAGAAGCTTAAATATAAGAACACAAGCCCAGTGCATTATTATTATTTTTTTTTTTAAATACTGCATTTTATTTATTATTTTTCTTATTTTAGGTCATGCGAGGGTACTTCCCCTCCACCCTTGCTTTAGCTCAGAGTTTGGTGCGCTCACCCAACCCCTGCATGGTGCCTTTCGGAGGACACATGTACCGACATGTGTTCACTGCGTTTGACTCTTACTGCCATCAGGTGAGTTTGAGAATAATTTGAATCACGCGTAAATGTTCCTGAATGCAAATTCTTCCGAGTAATTCAACCCTGTGTTATTTTAATAGGAGGTGGTGGGCTCTCTTGTGACCCATGTGTGTAGTGGTGTGGGTGGAGAGGTGGACGTGGCTCTGGAGCTGCTCTGTGGTCTGGTTAAAGAGAAACCCTCGGAAATGGCCATGTATGCTGTTTTTGTCAAGGTGACGAGGCGATCTAAACATTGTAGCTGTAAATCAAATATACAAAGCAAGCAGCGTGCAGATGATGGGTTTTCTTACCCAGCAGTGGTGTTTTTTAAATGTTTTTGGTTCAGATTATAACCAGTCATGATATTTGACACAGGGAATCTTGGACTACATGGACAACCTCACTCCGCAACAGATTCGAAGACTTTTCCACCTTCTGAGCAGACTGGCCTTTGGACAGAAGCAAGGATCTCACATTCAGGTGCACAGTCACACATTCAGCGGATCCAGATATTGGACAGCCCAGCCTTCAACACTTTTTCTGCCTTTTTTAATTTCTTACTGTCCGTCATCTACTGACATACGTTCTTCTGTTTTATTCCAAACAGGATGATATGCACATAGTGATCCGCAAACAGCTCTCCAGCACTGTGCCCAAGTACAAGCGTATTGGCATCATTGGTGCTGTGATGATTGTAGGCAGCATGGGGGCCTTCAGGTAAAAGCCTGTTTGGCACACATTAGATAAGCGCCTTGTTTACTCTGTGATTTTATTTTTTGGTATCATCGCAGACTCTGTCCCTAACTTCTTTTGTCTATTCCAGGTCCAAAGCGAAGGAATCGCAGAACGGGTCGCTGTCCCAGGAGACATTCAGACAGGTACGTATTAGCCATCAAAACAATCAGAATGAATAGTTTGTGGTTCTATTGATTTTTATTTAGTACTGTGTTTAAAATCTAATTATCCTTTTATCTTTTCCACAGGGCCTGTTTTATTTAAGATAACAATATTTGATCAGCTAGTATTTATATGTAATGTTTTTAAATATATGGTATCTTCTACATTGTAAAACCTTCAGAACCTTTCAAACTTTGGACCGTTTCATTTTGCTTGAACCAGTATTTTTTTTTCTTTGAAGTCTGTCACAGATCTCTGGTCTGTAAATGCATTTGTGTTTGTTTTTCCCGCTGCAGGTGACTGCCCTGTTGGAGCTGGTGAAGTCGAGCAGTGAAAGCTCACCTGAGGCTGCAGCTCTTTATTATGATGAACTGGCCAACCTGATTTTGAGCTCTACTCTGGACCCACAGGTCCAGGTGTGTATCAGAAACTCACAAAACCTTCTATCTTAATAGTTGTTTAATCGTTTAAAGGTGCAATATGTAGAATATCTTACTCTAGAACAGTGGTTCCCAAAGTGGGGGGCGTGCCCCCTAGGGGGGGCGCAGAGCCATTGCAAGGGGAGCGCGGTATGAATAATAATACAAAAAAAAGAATGCTTGGACACTGCTAGCATAATGGACAGGTTTTTGACGGGTTTCCACACAAACACAAAGCAGAAGATGAAGCATCACCAAATATGCTTCTAAACCTAAACTTCCTTCCAAGCCAAAGACTAGAAAATATGATGAAGCATATCTTGCCTTTGGCTTCACCTGCACAATGGTGGTGCCAAGGTAGGTATCCCCGACAGAATTTGTTTCCTCTACGTCGAAATAAACTGCAATGGAGTTTGAAAACAAAATATGGATGTGTGTGGTTGGAGGATGTGTTTGTGCCGTGTGTGTGGGGGAATTTCTCATAAAACAAAGGGGGGCCTAGCAAACAAAGTTTGGGAACCACTGTTAACAAAAGGGGAACAAAGGCATTTAAGTCAGCCTAGGATAATTTGTTTTAATTTTCACATGGTCTTACTGAGGTGATGCGAAGTGAAATATGCATTCTTTTTGAGGGGGGGGGGCATTATGCTGGAAAAGCTTGAAAATGGACCTTGAAAATGCTTAAAAAGTGCTTGAATTTGACCCTGAAAAAGGTGTATGAACCCTGAACATAGCTTTTTGTTTAAACTGTCCCATCATTTTTACCCTGGATGGTTGGTGGGCAAACAATAAGTGTCTGCTGGAAGGGTTCGGTCTGGGTGCAGAGCTGGGTGGGTCTGGTTTGCAGAGGAACTCCCTGCTGTGTCAGACCAGGGATGTTGATGGTGGCCTGCTGGTAGAGGCCAGGCTGATAGTTCAGCAGTGGGACGTTACTGCTGAGAGACAGGGACTGGCCTCCTGTAGAGGTCATCTGGAAGACACAACAAAGGAAAATTTTTAATTGATGCCTAAAAAGATGAGTTGAGATTTTTAAATTTTTATGTAAGAGCTGCATTTACAAGCATACAATGTATGCTTGTACTTCAAGTGCCTAAAGCCAGGCTATGAATCAGAAATGAAAAAGTTTGTTCGGTGAATTCCTACATCTAGTACTTGTAAATAAGTTGCTTTTAATGTCTCACCTTTTAAAATAAAGAGTCTGTACACAGAAGTGTAACTATACAAGCTAATAAATTAGCATTGCTTTGCAAAATAACCAATTAGACCTTCAACAGAACTGATGAAAATAATGTTAAGATCAAACTGTTCAAGAGGCAATTTAGAGAAGATCGTCTCACTTGATTGTGCTGATTAAGTTGGCTACTGAATGTGACAGTGAGGTTTGTTGCTGCACTCGGGGTGTTGTTGCTTGCAAACATATTTTTTCCGTTCTCAAAGGCGCTGCATCGGCGTTTACATATATCCATACTTTGGAAGCAGGACTTCACACTGTGGAATAAAAAAAAAAAATATATATATATATATACATTTATATCAGACAAGCTGAACAGCAGTCATCACAATCTGTAGCTTCATTTCTTCCTCCACGCAGGTCTTACTGTGAGCTGTGGGGGAAGTGCAAGAGGTGGGTCATGGTAACAAACGGGTGGTTGAGCGTCTTCATAGGTGTGATCCTTTTGTCTGCGTCGAGCGTCAGCATCTTCTTCAGCAGGTCTATAAACTCCCGTCTGTCAGCCTTCTCTGCCAGGATGTCTGTGCCCTCCAGGTTTGTCATGTTCACCTGCAGGAAGTCACAGCCCATGTGACATGTTCACAGCACAAAAAAAATACCTCCGTTCAACTTTTACTAATTAGTTTTCCCTGGCCTGATGGAAAACACGAGTGTGGTTCTTTACACCATGCTCCTTTTAATATGCACAGCAGAACCTCTGGTGAAAAATACTACATTATTCCCGAGGCTGTAATTTTAAAGTAAAGGGGGGAGGGGGGGGATTATAATGCTTGTCACGTCGTTGCTCATCCTGTGCGTCATCTTGTTTCCCTGCTAAGATGATTCAGTGTAGCTCCTGCCTTTCCTAAGGTTTTTGATGACTGAAAACAATCAAAATCATACTAGTGGTATCAACACAACAACAACTTGTTGAACATGATATAGTGTTAATGTTTGTTGGATTGTGTACTGCTATGAACTGTGTGACAGCATTGTTTCCTTTTTTTCATAGAGGAAAGTCCAGAGTATCCTCTACTAAACCAGGTAATCCAAAGAAGCATTAAAGCTACCTTTGCGTAGTATTCTTTTATATTATCCTTTTATCAGTTAGAAGGAAATAAAGCAAACAAAACTCAATCAAGAGAAGAAAAAGTACATGTCACAGGTGTAACTTGAACTCCTGACCACTCGCTCTGAGGTCTATTTCTTATCCTATTACACATTAACACACTTAGATCACAGTTACCAAATTAGCTAAAGTCAAATGTTGGTCTACTTAACAAAACTACAACAAAAAACAGACATATGCATTTAATTTCTTTGTTGCAATGACGCAACTTAGCTTTTTGCTTTGTAAGATACAGTCTGTCTGGGGCTTTACCTGGAAACAGTGTTGTTGTCTATATCTAGGCTGCAGTTTTTGCCATCATGCCATGATGATTTTTGACTGGGAGACAACACTGCTGTTACAGCCACGTTTGTGAGGGTCCTACTTTGCCTCAAAGGGGGAGCAACACTTAAAATATCTGCTTACAGCAGCTGTCTCTTAGACAGTATAACTACTCACCTGCATCATGTCATCCAGACAGTTGAAGATGTATTTTCTTGCCTCCTTTGACTTGATGCCCATCTCTGCCTCGTGCTCTGCAGGTGTCTGCAGAAAAAAAGAACCACAGCAACGCTTCATCATATGAAGCGTTTTTTTCTCGTTTGGGGACTCATATCTGTGTCACCTACTTTGAGCCTCCAGAGCGGGTAGCTCGAGTCGGGGCCTCGGTTGAAAAAGCGGCTGGTCTTGGTTCCTGCACTAAGGAGGTACTCTGCTGGAAGACCCTGGGTCTGAGAAATGTAGCGAATCTGAGAGAAAACAATGAAAAATAAGTATAAAATGGTGGTTAAATGATGGCTCAAATTAAAGGCACCGCCTCTTTGATTGACAGGTGACCCCAAGACAGACAGCTGTGTGTGATTATTATGGAAATGTCAGTGTGTATAAGGGTGCTGCAGATGACCTGGTCATACTCTGAGGCACCGGGATAAAGGGGCCATCCCAAGAACAGCTCAGCAATGACACATCCCAAAGACCACATATCGATGGCTTCACAGAAAGGAAGGCCCAGGATAATCTCTGGAGCTCTGTAGGCCCATCAAAGCTGATAAATGTCAAGCAAGTAATTCACAAGATATTTCATAGCTCTAGGCAAAAATGCTCACCTGTAATATCGGGACTGCAGGTAAGTTGAGCAGACAGCTTTGGAAACATGGCTCGCCGAGCCGAAATCAATGACCTTCACCCTGTATGGCTGCCTCAGAGGGTCTACCAGCATGATGTTTTCAGGCTTCAGGTCAGCATGGATCAGCCCCAGGCTCTTCAGCTTCATTAGCGCGGTGGCGACCTGCTGCAGGATTGGCCGGATGCACTTGAGCATCAGAGGGCTGAACTTGCTGTGCTTCAGGAAGTCGTAAAGGTTTTGCTCCAGCATCTCAAACACAAGGCACGTGTGATTCTTGTGCTGGAAACACTCGTACGAGCGGACAAAGTTGAACTCATCAGCATTTTCTGTGCTCAGCCTGCTGAGGATACTCACCTGCAAGTAGGAGGAAGATATTATGTGGTAATAAGCAAAATAATTAATGAGACAGTAACATCTTCCTTAACAGGCTGAAACATAAAGGTTCACAGAATTTATCTTCAGTACCATCCAGTGCTCAAAATCACATATCAGCCCTATGGCGGCACCAACATGTACATCAGAGGATCAGAGAAGTCAGTAGGATTCATCCACCAATTAAAAAATACAAAACAAAATCTGTACAAAACTCCGTGCCAGTCAAATAATGATATATTTCACTCAGTGGCCAAAGTTCAGGTTGCTGTATCTGTACCCGCAGATAGATGTTGGCTGATTTCAACCATAACTTCCAACCATGGAGCCAGACCACCAACACTGCTTACAAAAACACACTTATAAAGCAAATAAAAGAAAAGCTGCTTTTGGCTGCTCCCATTTGCACAAGAGATCACCACAGCAGGTAGCCACGCTCGTTTGATTTGGCAGATTTTCATGCCGGTTGCTCTTCATATTGTGAACGCAAGCGTCTCTATGGACGTCCACGTGCCTGACAACTGCCATATATCAGTGCTTCGATTTGCTGTAGTCTACTCCTAAGGCAACTATTGATGTGTCATTAAAAACAAGGTGGAGGCTGACGCGGTCAAACAAGCTGAAACCACGCCAAAAGCACAAAGCAGGATTGCATTTATGATGTCACAGACACGCACCGCCATTCCCAGTTTTCATAAACTGCCTGTTAGTTTCCCAGGTTGGTCACTCACTATCAGCTCTACTGCGGCATTAAAAAGAATTTATACTTACACTACCAGTGAAAAGTTTGGACACACCTTCTCATTTAATGGTTTTTCATGACTGTTTGCATTGTAGATTATCACCGACGGCAACAAAACTATGAATGAACACATATGGAATTATGTAGTTAAGAAAAAAATATGAAATAATTCAAAACATGTTTTTAGATTCTTCAAAATAGCCATAATATGAATTCTAACAGTTGTCAACTAGGGCTGTCAGCTGTGTACCAACCTGACTTCTGCACAACACAACTGAATGTCCCAACCCCATTAAGAATGCAAGAAATTCCACAAATGAACCCTGACAAGGCACAGCTGTGAAGTGAAAACCATTTCAGGTGACCACATCACGAAGCTCACAGAGAGAAGGCCAAGGGTTTTCAGCGCCGTCAACAAAGCAAAGGGTGGCTACTTTCAAGAATCTAATAAGATACATTTAGAGTTATTTATCAATTTTTTCTTCGCTACACCTTGCTTCATATATTTGATGTCTTCAGTATGTATCTACAATGTAGAAAGTAGTAAAAAATAAAGAAAAAACATTAAATGAGAAGGTGTGTCCAAACTTTTGACTGGAAGTGTAGGTACGGGTACGTCACAACACAAACGTCTCTGAAAACCTATACCTTAAACTGATGCACACCTTCATAGAAATGTAACTATACATCACATCCAGACAGCCTTTCCAATGTGATCATTTTATGCAATTCTCAGATTTCCTCTTAGATATAAACTTGTTTAGGAATTATATGTTAATAAAGGCTCCTTTTATCAATTTTAACAATCTGTACTCACCTCAATTTGCCCTTGCCGAGCATAAGAGGGATGGTTCTTCAAAATTTTAATCGCCACTATCTCATTTGTGCCCCGCTTCCAGCATTTGGCCACCTGACCGAAGGTGCCGCGTCCCAGAAACTCGAGCACCTCGTAACTGTTGGACATGGAGCACAGAATCTCGTGCTGGACCAACTGATAGTCGCCCTCACTGTGGGAGTTGCTGCTCTTGGTGGTAGAGGTGGAGTGTGCTATGGACTGAGCTGTGGTGGTTCCCCCGCCACCACCAGTGCGGTTTGAGACCACGGGGGCGGAGAGCTCCTCCAGTATCTGCACGCTGTCACTGCTGTCCACCTCTTCACTCTTCCTCTTCAGGCTGTACTGCTTGTGGTAGAGGTCGGACGGCTGGGAGGAGGACTCTGCATCCTTGATTCGCCGGCTGGAGGAGGAAGATGAAGAGGAGGACGAAGGAGGCCCGCAATGGCTGCCCGTGCTGTCTGCCGCCCGCACCACCGTCTGCTCCCTTGAGCCGGCCGTTGGCGGGTGGACCTGGTTGGAAGTGTACACTTGGTTAAAGTTAGAGCCGGAGGTTGAGGGTGCAGCTCCCTGGGTAGGGCTCTGCTGGTAGTAACCATTGTCTCCCAGCTGGTTGGATGCATCCCAGGAGGGGTTCTCCACTTTAAGTCTCTTTGAGCGAGAGTAGGCACTGGAGGACACAGAGGGGGAGGAGAACACCTGGAGCTGCGACGCCATGTCTGTGGAGGAGACCAGAGGCGAGCAGGAAGCAGGTTAGTTTTGTATGAGAGCCTTTATGTGTGTGTGTGTTCTTGTGTGTTACTCATTTATTTATTTATGTCTGAAAGGACGGAAGCAGTTAACTGTTTTATCCTCAAGTATGGAGCTGCAACAATCAATCAATTAAAGAATTACCTGATTAGTGCCAAACATCAAAGATGGTCAGTGGTGCTATTTACACTTGACCTTTGACCTACTTTACATCCCATTTGCTTTATAGCTTCCTCTTCTGGAGCAATTGGCAGCAAAAATCATCCTGCAGGAGTAGATTTCACCTAAACAGGTAAATGATTCTCATATAGTCTACCTAAAATCAGGTCTTGAAAAGGTCTTCTGAACCCAGTGACTCTTTTTTTTCACCCCATTTTGTTCTTTTTTTGGGGGGGAGGGGGTTCAACAAGTCATTGGGATGTTATTTATGATTAAAGCGGACCTATTAAACTAATTTCTAGCTCTTGGATTGTACCCGGGTAGCTTTCCATAATTCCTTAAGTCTGAAACAAGCCGATTTGGCTCCCTTAAGGTAACTTTCTTCTGATTGGCGGCTCCTCCCAAACAGCAGGTGGATGGAGCTTCCGGGCTCACAACTAGAGCTGAACTCGGCAGATGACCAAACCGATGGTGAGCGTTTAGAGCAGAGTGAAGAGTTTGACTCACAGGAGTTACTGGTACTTTTTTAAAATTCTAATAATCTGTAGGCTGACTAGGCATGAGTTTCATCAGTTAAAGTTAATTGTGAGTGACATGTTGTTGGTAAATGTTAGATATTCGGGGTGGACATTTAAATCTCCAGAGTTGAAACTCATATTTGATTGCTTTAATGAAATAAAATGACAAAAATTATCACATTTTCTCCATCTACAGTGATCAGACCCTGGAAAAGAGACCTGGACTGAGCTAAATACTGTTTATTATTCAGATTTGTGATGCCTTTATTGCATTTATTAGCACAGAAAAGCGTGATTCCAGTGTTTTAACCCCATATAAACTATCAAGCTGGGGCTACATCTAAAACCACTTAACCTGGACATCATTAACGTGTGTTTCCGCTAACTGGCAGTAACCAACCCCAGCAGCGCTTTACCAAACCTGACTGATAGTACCTGTATTTGCTGACTCTGCACACCGTCGCCTGTGTGATATTAAGGCCTCGTCATCTTCTCACCGGGCTCCGTGTGGTGCAGCAGCGGGTCGGCGGAGCTGCTCGCTGCCTGCTCGGAGCTGCAAGGATGAGAGCTAACCGAGCTAACAGCCAGCTAGCTTTTCCACGAACATCTGAGTCATCCCTGACTCCGATCCGCTGTCTCACATCGCGCGACAAACCCGCATTACGCTCGTCGTTCCTCTCGAAATGTCAGATAACATCCCGATGAGCACCGTCTCCGGGACAGAGCTCCATCATCACAGTCTGCTCGCTCCACTTCCTGTCCTGCGGACGTAACCGGCGGCGAGATGTGACGGACGTCAACAGCCACGTGCGTCGGCTGCAGTCAAAGATCGTGTATCTCCCGAGTGTGTCTCTCTGCCTTTTTTTCGTATCTTTATTTGACCAAGCTGATTCTCTTATAATTAACCTTGTGACTATATATGTATAACGACATTAGTGACATTTTCCCTGTAGTTTTTCTCTGAGTAGCACTGGCCGAATTGTCAAGATGTCTATGTGGTAGAAGAGTGCAAGTACTTGGCCATCCACATTGATAATAGGCTGAACTAAAAGACCACTACAGAGGCTGTATACAAGAAGGGGATGAGCAGGCTCTGTTTACTAAGGAAGCTGAGATCCTTAATGTGTGCTGCAAAATGATGGAGAGTTTCTATGAGTCAGCTGTGGGGAGCAGAGTGTAGTTTTCTGTGGCGTCCGGGGAGAGCAGTATTCGTCAAGCAGACCAGGAAGGCTGGCTCTGTGATTGGCAGCAAACTGTAAATTTTTGAAGATGTGATAGTGAGGTGGACACAGAACAAACTGTTGTCCATAGTCGATAATCCTGACCACCCTCTGTGCCACTTACTGTACAGTGGAGCAATGGAGCACCTTCTCCAGCTCTGGTGGAGCCTCAAGGACAGATACAGGAAATCTTTCATACCTCATGCTGTCATCTTCTATAAGGTGATTGCATGAGGTTGTTGATGTTGTTATTAGCAGTCATTTATATTGTATTATTATTATTATTATTATTGTATTATTATTTTTATGACATGGAAACTAGTAAAAAATCATCAGGGTAAGTGACTAATATCCAGACAAAAACTGGTTCATCCCAAAGACAAAACTCCTAAACACAAACTTAACAACGTAGTGTATGCTGTACAGTGTAGTGGGGAATGCTCAGACCTCTACATTGGAGAGACCAAACAGCCACTTCATAAACGCATGGCACAGCATAGAAGAGCCACCTCGATGGGACAAGACTCGGCTGTCCATCTGCATCTAAAGGACAAAGGTCACTCTTTCGAAGATGCCAATGTTCACATTTTGGACAAAGAAGACAGATGGTTTGAACGAGGAGTGAAAGAAGCCATTTATGTCCACTGTGAACGACCATCTTTAAACAGAGGAGGTGGTTTACGACACCAACTGTCTGCCATCTGTAATCCAGTTTTGAGATCCTTCCCAGACGCCTTAACTC
>VVHJ01060976.1:0-11033 GCA_015107715.1 Tylochromis polylepis | reverse complement strand
GTTGAACCACAGGTAGCATTGGTTGATATATCAGCCATAGTCGCTAGATTCAACACAGCTGGAAAGAGACCTGGGAAAAAAAAGAAAAGAAAAAAAGGAAACAGACATGGATAATTGCATAATTGCTTACAGATGCAACTTTAGAAAGTTAAAGAGCTTTATGCATTAGTACTGATGCCTGCATATAGATGCAGCTTCTACTTTTTTTTCTTAGTACAAATAAAAAATGTGAAACAAAAAGCAAACCTACATCAACTATGCAATAAAAAACTATAATATTTCAAAAGTCAGTTCACTTGTTTTCAATATATCTAAAAAAGAAAAAAAAAAGAAAAGAATACAGTACATGATAACTTTGAAGCAAGTTCTATGTTATTGTGCATTCAGATCTTCATTAATCACACATCAAAGTCCGTTCTGAGCACTTTAAATGAGGTCGGGCTGGATTTCTTAGTCAAAGCATAAAGTAAAAGGTGGGCAGTTGCCAAATGCTACCGTGGGGGGTTGTTAGGAACAGCACATCCTGATTTGCATTTAGGTTTTGTATTTCAAATCAAAATTATGCCTGTATTTCTGTTGTACTGAGGTTATGAGTAATTAGCCTGGAACATGAGGGGGAGGGCAAGGGTTTCACATCATTCGAGCTATTCAATTTGGGTGTATTTTCAGTGCAGTCTAAAGCAGTTAACATCATTTAACATTAACAGATAGAAATGACTGTGATCACTTTATCTTTTGATAAAAGAAGCATGGACAGAATATTTTCGGACAAGCTTTCCACTGTGCAGACTTTGAGCAATTTAGTACTTTTGTATCAAAAGACTGTTCATTTGCATTGTGTTGTTCAAGCAACTTTCATTTTCTGACCATGGACATTTTTCACTGCTGGAGCCACAGAATGTAAACTAGGAGAGGACATACATTATGGAAAATCCTCATAATTTTTTCCAGGATATTCTTGGAATCCATTAATAAAGTTATACTGTGCTAACGGGACTTTGTTTTCAACCTTATTGTTATGGTAATCTTGTGAGACCAGGTTCATTCAAGCAGGAAGGACATTCAGGAAACTCGGATGTTTTATGCAGAAAGAAAATGCAGCAAGCCAGATATCAAGGATAAAAGTGAAGACCAAACGCATGATATACCACTCACTTCCTCAGTTTATTCCCTAATAGGGCATATTTATGCACATTCAGCACATTTCTCCATCTATCCAGGTAAGGCTGACACAACTCTTTGACATGTCCCTAAGACCTATTACCATTCATTTAGTTCTAAAATAATCTACATATTTAATGAATAAATGTCTAAATAACATAAAATATCATATGAATGGATTGATGGAAATCCATCCTGTTGCATTTAAGTTCCCTAGTGGACACACTGAGACAAGCCCATACATATCAGGGAGCCAGAGTAGTGTCAACCTTCAGTGACAGTTCACTTCAGCAATCTCCAACAAAGAACAATACTGTGCACCAAAACTGTTCCTGCTAAAGTTGGAAATGGCAAATGTGTTTCACCAAAAACATACCGGTGAGTACTAGTAGCTGGTTCCATGCAACCTAAAAATCAATGTCTCAACTAAGAACCGCTCCAGCGATCACCAGTTACACTCCATAAGTGTAACTAAGCAACAGTGGATGGAAAAGTACTGAAAAATCAGGGCTTAAAGCTTTAAGCCCTGCTTTTCAAAATACAACATCACTACCACTTTCCCAAGCTGTCAGTCTCAGTACTGACATCATCACTCTAGTCCAATCATCTTCTTGCCCACCTTTGAGCCAATCAGCTATCACTTTGTCATTCTCCCTTTCAGACTC
Source organism: Tylochromis polylepis (assembly GCA_015107715.1). Lineage (NCBI taxonomy): Eukaryota > Metazoa > Chordata > Actinopteri > Cichliformes > Cichlidae > Tylochromis > Tylochromis polylepis. The sequence continues at coordinate 9,207 of VVHJ01060976.1, read as the reverse complement.
TTGTCAGTGCAACTAACCTCCTCCCCATCAGAGCTTCATCCAAGCCTCAGTCTTCATCTTCACCACCACCAGTGCCTAGACTCCGGGGGCTCCTGTCCTAAATCCTATCACCACTGGGATTCTGTTCTGCCATGATGTCTAATCGCCAAATACATGAATTCCTCGATCTCCATGAATCATGTTCAATTCTTCCAAGTGATCTCTCCCTATTGAAATAAAATTACTGCAATTTTCCTTGAGATGTATAATGACTTGCTTTTGAGGGATACCATATGTCAGAGAAAAAAAACGCTAAAAGAAAAGTTGAGATAAAAAAAAGCCCAAACACATATAAGTAAAAAAAGTTTACTATTTCCACTTGAAGTAATTTATATTTATGAGCTTGGTTCTCTTTTTGGACCTCTTAGTTTTTCCATGCACATATATGGAAAATGTAAGGCAGGGAGAGCAGCGAGACCCCCCACAGAAACAACTATGACACGGATAAGTCAGATAAAGCTTGAATGGAGGACTTGGGAGTGGAGTGAGTTGCGAAGTGGCTTGCAGAGGTACAGCAACTGTGGGCAGTTTGAATAACACACCCTATATCAGACTTGACAGCTGGATGCATAAAAAGACATCAGCTGAACCCTCAGTTGATGTGGGCTGGCACTGAGATCAGTTGAGCCTCTGAGACTAAGGATGAGCTGAACTTGATGGTCTGCCTGAAATAACACTATGCTCAGTTTTTAAACAAAAAAAGACTGTTTTGAAAAAGAATGTATCGATTAAGTTATTAATTCAATTAAAAAAAGTTTTTTCTAAAAATTACTATTAGTTTTGCTATGCATGTAAAGCTAAAATGTAAAAACCAACTGAGGGTTATAACTGCTGTTTAACCAGAACATTTCCATTCAAGGTATCAAAAACTGCATTTTACGTGTTGCAGTACAAGGATGGAACATTGACCAGTATCAGCTGTCCCTAAGAGATCACCAAGTGTTCACGATGAATGGCAAGCTTGTTGAACTTAAAGTCCTGGAATGCTGAACATGGCCTACATATGGTTCACATTTCCTTTCTGGAAAACATGCACAGATAAACACATAAATATACTATGTTACACTAGACACTACAATTCTAGTTTAAGAAAACAAGTTAAAGAATGCATGTATACACAATGAAAAACAGATACATATAAATGTACCATATCTGTGCACATGGGAGACAAACAAATGAAGGGTGAGTAAGAAGGAGAAGAAAAGTGTAAGGAAGTCTGAGAGGAGAAGCACTTGGAAAAGTGTGGACTGTCTGTGTCTGTTTGTCCAGATGAGTCCAGCTGTTTGGCCAGATGTCAACACAGATGAACTGTGAAAAACATCTAAGACACCCAAAGTCTCTCTCACATATGCCCACACATTCTCATACGAATACTCACAACATATCACATGCACACATGCTTCCCAGGCTTTTAGTAATGATATTTGAGAAGCCCCTGCCACTTAGGAAGCCCAGACTTCCATTATGATTTTTTAAAATAAAGGAAATGTCACGAATACATATTTTAACCAGGTTCTCAGTGAGTAATAACACAAAGTCCTGTATTTATTCCTCTTGTATTACATATTCTAGTGTTTTTGATTCACCTTACAGCACTGAAGCACACAAAATATTTATAGTCAATCAAATTACTCGAGCTGTAATGTATTGAAACATATTTGATTTAACAGAAAATGTGCATTTTAGTCTTGGAAAGCTTGCAACGATACTGTACAGATTCAGCTAAACTTTAGCCCCAAATAAATTTTAGAGTTGGCCCAATTTTTCTCCAAATCAGTCATCATTTAATGTGGAACTTGTGGGGGGTGTGATAATGGTAAAATCACTGATCAGCTGTTCTGCAGTTTGAGCAGTCACACTGTTTGGTTTCGAACATAACTGCTGTCAAAATAACCATTCAAGTCAGCCAGCAGGTGAGGTGACCCAGATGTAGATCCCTGTGCAGTTAGCCAAAATGACCATTCTAGGCAGCTACCCACTGTGCTGCAGTCAGAGCAAAGCATTTAAAAAGATTCATGTAAAAATTGTGATTGTTTGGAAAGCGACGGGAGGGATGTGCAGACTTCCTCAGGATTTTTTTTTTTTTTCCCCACGGGTCATTCCCCGGAATCCTTCCAACAAAGATGGGAAGTGCAGTTTTAAAATGAACTACAACAGGTGCATGAGCTGCAGCTTTTGGGGGAAATATGCCGGTTTGAAATAAAACAGAATCATGCATTAATACACCACATTTATTTTTTATGCTTTATTTGTTGCAATTTATGTTGCTGTACTTAATATAAATTCATTTTCCCAAGCTTATTCAACAAAGTGTTCAAACAAATAGTCCCACAATCACAAATGCCTAAATCTCAACTCACAATCAAACAGTCAAAGTGCAACTCGTCTTTGTCTCTATCGGAACCCTGGAATGATAATGCAGCCACTTTTATAGATTTGCTATCAAAATCTTTTCAATTTAATCTATTCATTGTGATTCTTTGTGAATTTCTGAGATTTCTTTTTGATGCCTGAAGATTAGTCTGATATTTGGTCAACCTTTCAAAGAACACAGTCAGTGGAGAGCAGTCTGAACTCCTTGAAAAGCTCTCTTTTGTTCACTATTTCTCAGTTTGAAAACTGTCAACAGGGGAGAGATAAAGCTCTAAAAAAAAAAAGCAATGGCATACAAGACCTGTAAATACATACCACAGAGGTAAGGAGGAAAAAAGAGATGGCATTCTTTTGTGGTCAACATAGACAACCAACTGTGGAATTCTTAAGTGCCATCTCACCTTGATTTGAGACAGCTAATACCCTTAGCTTTTTATCATTTCTGCATGTCTGATTTACAGATTCACACGTGGTTTAAAAAGAGAACTTCATTTTTTCTGTGTGCAACTGTATTGGTTTGGTCTTTCAAGCAAGCTGGGAAATACTGGTGGTCAAATTAAATTCACTGATGCTACAGCGGTTGGTACTGTCACCTCGCAGCAAAAAAGTCCTGGGTTTAAAGCCAACGAGCGAGTGGCGTTGGCTTCTCTCTGGGTACTCTGTCTTCCTGAATTGGATAAGTGGGCAGATGAATGGAAGGATGGATATTGTTTTCTACTTTTGAGATGTGTCTATTCCACTACTGCAAAAGAAAAACCCAATCAAACCATTTAGCACTGTACTTTAAATTTTATCATTCTAAACTATGCAATTATTCCTAACGTATTTTAAGTTGCACTGCTGCCTATCAAGTCTTATAATTAGACAGAAGTACCATTTTGATCTCATCAGCCTGTCATCAAATTTAGGTTTGGTATACATGTTGTGATTATTTTGCTGTGAACTGCTCTTAAGGACATACGCAGGCTATCGGGGAGGGGTATACTATGAAGGAATTTCAACGCACCCAGGTTTCATTAGCGGGCTTGACAAAACCTAAAACCTCAGGCAGAGATAATGGGTATCACGATGGTTGTCTTCAACTTTCTTTGTTAAGCTTGGCTTTCTGCTTCAGGCTCTGTAGAAAGATGCGCTCCATGCATCTTATGACTCTTTTTCCCACATAAAATGATCCCTATGAGTGTCCCTACTCCAGTGACAGACATTATCGGATAATGATGATAAAATGTTGACAGAAATCTTCAAAGAACATAAAATACATTTAAACATTAAAAGTTACCATCCTATAGTCTAAATAAAGGAAACAAGAAACTCATTAGATCATCACTATTGATAAATTAAACATCAAACAAATATAACTGATTAATTTTCTACTTTGTGTTCTGTAATTCCAGTAGTGTGAAAGAGAATTAGCAGCAAATTAGAATCAAGTATAAAAACATTTAAACATTTTCTGCATCACAAAATGAATACATGCACATTCCAATGCAATGTCAATGCAAAGCTCGCACTTTTGAAATTTTACAGCTGGGCTTCATTTGTGATATGGCTTAAGAACATGTACGTAAAAATATATTTGGCCAATAAAGAATCTACATCACACTTAAGACATGCAAAGAATGAGAGTAAAAGAATTAGTGAAACCGTGGTACTTCTAGCCAATTTTAAACCAAAACTTTGAACGTAACCTGCTATAAATCAGGTGCTGCAGCATAAGTTACCACAGTGATTTAGACAGGTAAAAAGAGAGCCATTAAAAAATGCTTTGACTTTAAGATCTACATAGCTGCTAATCCAATAACGTCACTTTGTAGTACACCCCTGAGTCGGTGTGGTAAACAATACAAACAAACGCAGAAAAACAAAAAACCAAATAGCTAACTAAGAACAAAGAGGGATTTTCAGGAAAAAAAAATCACAAGCAAATCAGTGGAGAATGTCTAAAAAGCTAGACTTCAAGAAGTTCTAAAACAATCTGACCATAAACAAAGTGAAACAGCAAGGAGGCTGATTATCTCATTGGTGGCAGGTGGTATGCAACGTACAGCGAATGAAGTAAAACAATGCGAGTTATTAACAGGAAATTATTCAACCATAAATCCAACCTACACAGCTCTAATAGGAAACAGAACTTTTTCAATGAGTGAAAAAAAAAATCTGTACTGTGGGCAGAGGCGCTAAGACCTTGCACCATGCTATATTCAAGCAGTCGACCCTCACCACATAAAGCTGCTAAGTTACTCTCAACCCAACAACCCTTATATTTCAGTTTTCATGTTCCAGAGAAGAAAAACTTTCCAACTTTCACAACATAAAATAATTTTTTTCTCCCATGCCTTTTATGTTAAACAATAAGGTGAGGTAACAGAGAAATGGAGAGCGCTGGATAAAGACGAGGGTTCACATTTCAGATTCACTGAATGACAAGGACATAATGATTGTCTGCCTACGGGTCCATGGATGCCTCTCACATACACACAACTTCATCACCTTCCACTCTTTTCTCTCTGCTCTGATAACTATGGCAACCTGCCTGTCTGTGTGTCCGTCTGCCTGTCTGTTGGCCTCTCTATCCTCCCCCATCTATGCTCTGTTAACCAGAAGTCTCAGAGGATTTATTGCCATACTGGCTCTAAATTTCAATACTGTCGAAATGCCTAGTATACCTAGGGAAAACTGGACAGTGTCATTGCCCAAGGAGTTGTCAACGTCCTAAACTTTCGATGTTTTGCTACTATTAAAGGCTGATATATCTAGGTAAAAAACAAAAAAACCCTGTTGTTAACATTAAAAATTTGTGTTAATCAAGCTTTTTTAACTTTTGAACTTTGACCTTGTCTACGTTAATTAAGCACCGAGCCCAACAAAGTGTACTCTTTGTAAAATGATCACTCAGAAAGTCAGTAAGTCACCATAACGTTTTTTTCCCAGTGCCCAGTCTCCTCAAGTGCACTTGCACTTGCAAAGAAGCTGCTAAAATGAGGCAAATTGGATTAGGATTATTAGTCAGTACCAATTTAATAGTGCATTGATGCTAAACAGCAGTTTGAAGAACCATAGATACTGCTACATTTACTATGAAAAACATGAGAAAATACTGACAAAGTCTGTGCTTTTGCTGGTACTTTAGCGTATCCCTTGCTGAGGAAAAAAACAGCAATCCAGATACACAAAACACTTTTATAGAATTGTGTGAAACAGAGTCTGAAAAACCATGAACACTATCAACTCCAGCCATGGTCAGGGTATCTTGTTGCACATTCTTTGAACTTTGTCGATTTTCCTTGTACATTTTGCTCTTTGTGGTGAACCTCCACGTTCCTTGTCTTTTTCAAGCCAACTTTTCAAATTTAGTATTTGAACTATGCACTGGGTCACCACCACTGGGTGACACGTGATTGTTTTTTTCTGGCAGGCTGCACAATAGAGCGCCTTTGTGGTCTCTGTGTTGGTTGAATTCTCATAATCTTTCTATCTACATTGCCAGAGAGCTACACAATGAGCACAACTGTGGGCCCTTAAAGGATATCGAGCACAAAAACTGAGGCGATATTGTCTACATATAGTATAGTCTCATATCATATGAGACTATCATATAGTCTACAAGTACCTATGCAATTCAGTCAAAATCTTGAGTCCTTCATCAGCACATGAACTTCTTCATGTCACATTATATAACGTCTCTGTGTCAACTGAGCAAACCAACCCATCTATTAATGCAAAATATTACTGAAAGCTCCTCAAACACCTCTCAGGTTCATGGATCTACTTTTATATTTATCTTTAATATTTATGCTTTTTTTTTATCATTGAGGCGGGCACACGTGCACAAGTACACACAAGTAGAGTTTTCAAAAGTCAGGCTACTGAACCATTCTATTCATCAATGTAGTAACATGGGTCATTAACATAGGAGTCTACATTTAATCTAAGGGGAAAAGGGTCACACTGATCAGATTTCCACAAGTTCGGGGTGATATAAAAAGGATATTCTTTTTATCTTATAAAGGTTTCTTATTGCATTAGGAATAAAACTTTATTTGCTTTTTCTGTCATAGTAGAAGATGACTCTGCACTGCTTGCCTTGCTCTGTGTGCGTGCGTGTGCTTTACGTGTGTGTATGTGATGGATGTGTTATTGTTGAGTTTTGAGGCTAGATGTATGCTTGATGGAATAAGGAGGAGGTTGAAAAAGACAGGATCATCTCTCTCTCTGTATCTCTCTCTCTCTCTTTCTCTCTGTAACTTTCCATCGCTCCCTCCATCCTGAGTGCTTAGAGAGTGAGAGCGAGATATGGATGGAAGAAAAGATAGAAAGATTGATGGAGAGCAAATAGATGGATGGAGGGATTCCCAGAGAAAGATGAAGTGTTGTTTAAAAAGGGTGAGGGCCAGAAGAGGAATGAGACTGCAATAATCCTGTATATGCACACACATAACCTTTGTATAAAGATATTTACATAAGCAAAAAGATGAAAAACTGAGGCACAGAGCTTTAAACTCTGTAAAAAACATATGCAAAAATATAGACAATTACTCTATACCCAGTCTCACAGAGATACGCAAATGATTATTCATAACATGCATACGCACCTTACACTCCAATTAATTTCCAGCAAAAAGAGAAAAAATAAAAAAAAGAGAGAGACACAAATCAGTCCTGGACTCATCTTCCGCTCCATGAGGATCTCTCCTAAAAAAATCTAATCAGCTTTGTTACTGTAGCTCAGCTCTGCTCGAAACACCAGAAATATGATTTCTCTCCTTCATTTGAGCTTCATAAACAAGACAATCCAGGAAATGGGATTTTAACAGTTTAACAAGGACAGGAGAATTCAATGCATGCCCAGATTTGTACCAAATATCGCCAAAGTGTCCACATGAAGGTGAGCTCCACAGCAGCTATTTTGACTCCAGCAGTATCAAAATCAAAACTTAATTATCTTGTTATTTGGATATATCAAATTTCCCATTAGAATGAGGGACCAAAGCTTCTGCTAATTGATTCTGGCTGCAGTGTTCGCGTCTGCTCATGACCGCAGCCATGTGGTTAATATCAATGATTCAACAGTTTTTCCTTTAAGACAAAACATTTTTGGTGGCCACGTAGCTGCTTCATTACATCAAACTCACAATGTTTGTTTTTCATCAAGGACAAAATGAAAAGTTATGAATCACAAGCACACACGATGTCCCCTTTTCAGAAGCTTAAGCTGAGTGACTATAACTCGTCATTTCGTCATATGTCAAGCTAGATGAAAATAACGTGTGTTCTCAAGACCATATCCTAATTTTGTTACTGAAGGTGGGCGAGATGATAGCCTGAGTCATGACTGAAACCCTAGTAAAATAAATAAATAAATACAAATAAGACATAAATAATTTTCTGTCTCAGTTAACAAGGTGTCACAGGGTATAGGCAGGCAACTGCATACAGAACTAAGGTACCGCAAAACATGTTTCCAATAAAGAAAATGATCATTAAGTGTGACATCAACACAACACTTGGAGACCTTAGTAAAATAATGTAACCAAATAATTAAATCATAATTGCTAAATTAAGGCATCTATCGAATCCCCAAGGCTCAATCAAAGTGCGATATAATTGCAACGTTTCCTCCTGTTACACATGGCTCTACAGGAAGGAACCTAACAGGTAACACTGTGTATCAGCTCTTTGTCTAAATTACTTACTCTATAGTAAAGAAAAATACACTCAGTCATCCATTACTAGCAAACAGCCATCATCCTTATCTAAAGAACAATATTCTTGATTAACTGCGAAATTAAATAAATGCACCATAATTTTTAAGGGCTTAAGTTTAAAAAAATAAATAAATTCTTCCGAGTAAGAATTTGAAATGAAAAAGATCCAAGTGTGACAAACTGACTAATCACTAAACTGTGCAAATATAGGGGCATATATAGCATCTAATTGGTTTTTATCTTAATCACAGATTCAAAATATCATCATTGTCCAGTAGTTAGTTATGGCTAGATTAATCAAACCAAAAAGTTATTAGATATGTCAGAGGAACTGGTGTATTATCATCTATTATAATACATATAAATACAGCCAACAATACTGCTTCTTTATTTTAGGTTTATTTTTACTTTTAAAAGAAAAGCAGTTTTAGCTATAGAGAAAAGACACAAATTAACAACTAACTCTTAAAATGACACAAAAAGACTAGACTTTAGGTCATTAATTTAATGATAAATAAAGTTATTAGTTAATCAAAGTAATAATAAACAACAAACTCACACACCCGTTGCAGAGACTAAATAAAAGGGGAAGTCCTTAAGCAATGTCTGCTGTATAGGTGATTTTAATTAAGAGAGAAAGTAACACGCGACCTAATCAGTAATAAGAAATCAGGGACAGCAAGGAAGATCTACAATCGTGGCCAAAAGTTTTGAGAATGACACAAATATTAGTTTTCACAAAGTTTGCTGCAAAACTGCTTTTAGATCTTTGTGTCAGTGTACTGAAATACAATAACAAGCACTTCATACGTTTCAAAGGCTTTTATCGACAATTACATGACATTTATGCAAAGAGTCAGTATTTGCAGTGTTGGCCCTTCTTTTTCAGGACCTCTGCAATTCGACTGGGCATGCTCTCAATCAACTTCTGGGCCAAATCCTGACTGATAGCAACCCATTCTGTCATAATCACTTCTTGGAGTTTGTCAGAATTAGTGGGTTTTTGTTTGTCCACCCGCCTCTTGAGGATTGACCACAAGTTCTCAGTGGGATTAAGATCTGGGGAGTTTCCAGGCCATGGACCCAAAAT